>CAUYON010190406.1:0-16726 GCA_963573935.1 Arctocebus calabarensis
TCTCGCTGTCTCCCTGTGTCCCCAAAGGGATGTTTCTGGGCAGATCTCGTCAGCCAGAGATGCCTGAAGTTTTCTCTCCCTAGTCTCACCGAGCCCAGTTGCAAGGAAGCTGTTACTTGGCCACCATCTTGGCTCCTCCTATTAGCTTACCTTTTCAAAATTTAATTTCTTTATTTGATTTTCAAAAATTTTTTAAACTCATATGGATACGTTTATAAATTTCTGTTAGATAACTGGCTTAAACCAAAATGAGATTTACTTTTTTGTTAAATTTAAAAAGTATTTATTGAGAAGCATTTGGAATCCCAACAAACTCACTGCAATTTTTCTTGTTTTGCAATTATAGAGTGGTGTTCAGTTAACAGAATAATTATTTTGAATAAGCTGTATCAGAGACAATTGAAGACAAAAAACCTACCATCTCCACTTATAACTAATTTGTGCTATTCCTTAGCACGAACCTGCTTTAAATTTCTATTCTGATGAACAGCCCTCATACTGTGCCAGGTAAGGTTATTGGCCACTGAAAATACCACTGGGACAGGGCTACCTAAAGACACATTGTGTAGTGTGTTAACTACACAAAGAAAGACACTGCACTTTGAAAAGAAATCTTACATAACCTTCTATGTAAATTTTTTTTTTTCTTTAAAAGAAGTGAGTCATGTACTGGGTGGGGATTAAATGTTTTATAGACCATTAAAATAAAGCTGTGCTAGAACCAATGCCTCCATCATCTTCTTCTTCATCATCTTCATCATCCTCATCATTATCCTCTTTATTTTCCTGTTCTTTCTTTTTTTCCTTGCTTTTTTTCAAGCTTGAAGATGCCTATCTTTGCTGTGTCAGGATTTTCTTTACCCTAGGTTGCAGTAAACCTTCCAGTCCACATTCCTCTGTAAGGCTGCTTGTCACCTGCGACGGTGTCATTCCATAACTCTCCCAGGTTTTTTGCAACATCATCAATGGATAGACCAGTATTTTCTCATTCTATTTTTGGGACTTACTCAGATAAGAACAAGAAACAGAACACAACTCTCTTGGGTTCTTTGGGACCATTGCATTTCTTTTTTGTTTCTCATTTAGAAGGGATCTAGGTTTTCATTTCTTTTCAATAATGGGCCTTCTTCACCTTGGTCATGTCTTCAAATTTTCCTTTCTCTTTAGCAAACATAGTCTTCTCTCTGGGCACTTCTTCGAAAGCTCTGAGAACTTGGCTGACCATATGTGTGGTTCTTATACTCCTCCTGGCTCCTGGCAAGTTTGTACAAAGAATGCATGATGACATCTTGGCTTCTTAAGCTCTCCTTTGCCCGTGTTTAGTTATTTTTCCTTAGTGAAAAACACAGTCACCCAGTTCTTGCCTGGCTCTCCCTTTCTTGGTGCTGTCTCTGCGGAGTTCAATGTACTATGATCAAGATTTCATATTTTAAAGGTAGGTTTAATTTAAGTTTACAAATTGATTTTAATCAATATTATTTGTAAAAGAAAGATTAATTATGAGTGCTGAATAGTAAACTTTTTAAAATAATAAGCCATTGCTTCTCGGCCTTTTGGCTAAGATCAAGTATAAAATAATAAGCCAAAGCAATAGATACAAAAATATAGCTTAGGACATAAATAAAAGCCAAAGTTTTTTAGAAAATATTTTCTTACTGAGAGATATGATTGGGCTCAAGAATAGACCTAGAAATTACACAATTATTATGCACATGTGTTAGTTTCTTGATCTTGTATAGGCTTAAATATAGACAAAACTATTATTTGAACTAAAAGGAAAGAATGAAATTTACACATTTAATGTGAAATCTGTGCTGTAAAAATACTAAATTCTAGGTCAAATATATGAGCTAATCATACGAGCACTTCATTTTCAACTATAATCAATTTCTGCCCCCGTTTTTGGTTTCTATTAAATAAGAACAGCCTTGGCTCATAAATCAAAGTTGAAAACCACAGCAAAACTTTCACTGCTTCCCTGTAGGTGACAGGAGTCTCTGCCTTCACAGAAATCCAGAACTCATCTGGGAGCAGGGCTCTGTCAGCTGGATTGAATAAGCAGATTTTGGCTCAAAGTTCCTTTTCTCCTTTCAAAGTTGAGCTCTTATGCTGAGGAGAAAATCTAGAGACAGCAACTCTCACAAGTCATAGACTTGGCTTGAAGGAGATAATACTCCTTGTGTTGTTCCACAGTTCTCTGGCTGATTTCCAATGTGCTTGTATCCGCCTTCACATTCAAGCTTAAGTTGCAATTGGAACATTTTAAAATTTCCTTCTATGATTTGTTTTTCTTAAAGGTTCAATTTCTTTAAATTCAATAATCTTGGCACTTGAAGTAAAAACAACAACAACACTGTCTTGGGCTTTACCAAAACTCATTCAACTAGATAATGTGACAAAAAAAGTCTATTTAGCAGTCTAGTTTCCATAGCCATTCTTCACCTTCAAAGCATCTAGCAAAATATTATCCACTAATTTCTTGAAAGTGGCTCCTTTCAGATTAAAACACCCTATTAAGAATACCCCTCTGTGAAGCCACTGGATGTAGAAGAAAGTCTAAGTGCTTCCCTTGCGAGATTTTTGTGCTATCTCAAAATTATGTTCAATGAGCTGGTCTTTGTTTAATAAAGTTTATCATTTTTATAGCATCATTCAGGTATTTTTTCATTTTGCATTTAAGAATTTTTAATACTGGTAGCTGTCTGGAAAGAAATCAATGTGTCTGTTGTGATGTCAGAGCAAAGGTGAATTTTCTCAGGGCACCATCAACACAGACAACAATGAAATTCTTGCAAAATAGACATTCTGTTTTCAGAATGAAGATACACACCAAATGTATCTTTTTCTTTACTTGTTTTCGGCAACATTTTGCAGTAGGAAAAATGTTCCTAAATTTCAACTTTATTTACAAATCCTATGACTACTTCAACATCATGTTTATTGGTGGAATTTGTTTACTCATCAAACTGCACAAACTGTTGTTTCCAGCTTATTATACAAAATATCTTCAGCAACACACAGCATGTCATCAACATATTATGCTGTATGAGAGTGGGACTTTTTCTGTTTCTTGCATAGGATCTCACCCTAGAACTTTACTAATTATAATTTTACCTGCTACCATTATTAAGTTCTCACCAACTATGCAACTTTTCCGTATACATTATGCTTTGAAAAACTCCTAAACAACTTGCTCTCTCAAGCTTTACATTGAATGCAACTTCTCTTTAAAATAAAATATAGTATAACCTCTGTAAGTTGACCACCCAAGGGACTATAACAAAATGGCCAACATATGGAGGTGGTCAACATAAGGAACTAGGTCTACCATAGTGATACATACATGTGGTGCATGTTCAGTCTATGAAAATTAGGTCAACTTAAGGAAGTGGTCAGTGTAAGGAGGTGGTTCACTATGGAGGTTCTACTGTTTAAGATTCAAATTGCTGTTATAATAATTAGCATTTTTACTTGTCAAATGGCTGTGATTCTTAGTTGTCAAAATTCTCAATTTTACTACCTATTGTTGCATTTTTACTTGTTTGGTACAGACTGCACGACAGAATAGAACAACTACTATATAAAACTCAAGAAGTTTTTATTGTAAAGGTAAACCTCCTTTGGGTTCCTTGGACTGGTGCAGTGACCTGACTCAGAAGACTGTAATTCCTCATTGTTAATCTTATGAAAACTATCCATAGTCCTAAACCTAGAATCCTCTTCCATCTCATACCTCATTTTTTGAAATCACCACTCCAGATGTTCAGACATATTTGTGGAACACAAATGCAAATGAAATACAAAACAGAAAAGCATAATAACTGAGAAAATCTCAAAAAATGTCAAAGCTATAACCCAATTAATTTTTAACCATGTTCAGCTTTTACAACAACAGGCAGCAAAGGTCAGGTTAGTCTCAGCTTGTATAAGTATCTTCTTTAGGATGAAAATGACCCTCCAATTTTCCATTATGCCAGTAGAGCTTGTTTGCTTCTTTAAGTCAGCAGACTGAGCAAAAAAGGAGTGTGGGAAAGACAGAGGTTGACATTTTACTTTCCTCTCCTTTGTGCAACACAGCTCTCAACAGATAGCAAAGCCCTCCTCAACCTTGTGTCAAAATCTGAGAATGAACTCACACAGATGAATTCTGTCCTATGCACTGCTATTGGGGGTTGAAAGTTCTCTAATGAAATTGTCAAGGGGATGTTCATTCACCTGAAATCTGGTGATCAATGTTTTTTCAATCACTATTTCACATGGAAGCCCTAGTGACATCACACAGACCCCTAGGATTTTGCAGAACTTCTGTTGAGAAACCTTGCCAGGACAGTCTCACCTATCATCATGGCTTCAATTATCCTCTTCCACATTTATGTCTCCTCTTAGTTCTGAAAATACAAAATTGCTTATGCATTGTCTCCACTTGAACATTTCATGAGTACATAAAACTCAGCACGCTTATACCCAAATTCTTGATTGTGTCTCCACCTCTACCACAACTCAAAGTTTAAAATTGTGAGCCACCTTCACTATTGAAAATGGTACTAATATTTGCTAACAATATACCCCAGTAACCTGGGCATCATTCTTCACTCAGTCTCCTTAACTTGTCCCAACCTATATTTAGTCAGTCTCCAATCCTGCTGATTCCATTTCCTAAATACACTGGATTGCATCTTATCTTGTATCTTCACCACTGCTAAGTCAAACAGTCAAACTGCTCCCACTTTTGGGTTGGGGGGCTGAATTTCTAGAAGAGTCTCTTAAGTGGTCTTCCTCTTCATCTACTGTGAAGCAAGTCCAATTCATTCTCCACTTTGTTGCCAACTAGATGACTTTTAAAAGGAAAAATTTTATCATGTCTCTCCCTTCTTAAACTCCTTAATAACTACCAGTGCATTGCTCTTAAGATGAAGACCAAAATCCCTAATAAGACATACAATAATATGTGCAATCCTCCCCTTAAGATGAAGATCAAAATCCATAATAAGACATATAATAATGTGTGTGATCCTGCCCTGCTAACCTCACAAGTCTCATGTCTGACTTCTCCCCTGCTCTCATTGCATTACATCCGTGTGGACCTGGGAATCTCTGAAGAGATCCCCTTACCCTGTTTTCCCTTCCACTCTCCATCTCTCACTCCTTTCAGCTCACTTTTACCCATCCTTCAGATCTTAGCTGAAATGTCACTTCCTCAGAGAAGCTAGAAGTCTCTTGGTACTGTGTACCTCTGCCTAATTTCACTTACCACAATTCTAATTTCACAATTTGTTAGTTATGATCTATTCTCCAAGCAACTCTGCCCCTGGAAGGCAGGTATTGACTTTGTTGTGTTTACCACCTTTTCTCTAACATTAACAATTGGTTGGATAAATTAATGAATGATTAAATTCACTATTGTGCATCTTATACTATTGCTCTGAACTTTATGAATAAAATTATCATAATCATTCCATAAGAAAAACCCTCATTTCTATTTTTTTATTCAATGATCTTTTTACTGTCAGTAAGTTTCTTAACATTTGAAATGCATTTTTAAAAATGATGCCTACCCTACCATGTCACGTGTTTTATGTGATTAGGTACCATTTTTATATACAACAGCATAACAAACAACATGGAATTATAAATAATAATAACTATCTGTGGCTTGAGTTTATTGGCATGAACAATCTTCCCATTTATTTGTAAGAGCAAATAAAAATATTGATTTGAGATTAGCACTGCACCTGTTGAGTATTTCAGTGCTTATTAAATATTGGAGGGAGTAATTTTACAATGTACAAAGAAAATACAATGATCACTTCATAGTTTTATTTTTCTTAATATCATTTAGAAAAAAAATTTTGAAATCAGCATGTCCTATAAATAAAAACAACTAAATACATAATTTTAATAAACTTAAACACTAAAGTTAACATTTATGTTCTTTTTTGTTTGGATACAAACCAACACAGCCATGAACATAGCTCTTTTCTCCTGGGACACAAGAACACACAATTCAAATTCAATCAGAACATCCAGATGTAAATGAACTGTTCATCCAGAGTTCACAGGATGTTCACTTTGGCTTTAATCCTTTCAGACTGGATCCATATCAAGACTTCTTTATTATTATCATTATTAATTAGCAGTTCTGATAAAATTGAGGAATATTATTATTTCAGCTTGAAATTCTTTATACTGACCAGGGGTCTCAAAAGAAAATCTGTTAGGATTTGATCAATAGTTATCCAAAGGATGAAGATAGAAAATGAAATTCCTCATGAATTTAAAATACCGTGAGGTTCTTTTTCCTCTTTAGTCTATTTTAGAAAAAAAGGGTAGATATGTATTAGAGTAAAAACCAAAATCAGAAGTAGAAAGGGACATGGATTTTAAGGTCTTCTTTATCCTCAGTTAGTCTCCCCTTTCCTTCCTCATATCGTGGATCCAGACTTCTACACCTGACCACTGCCAAACCCCCTGTTGACTGTCAGGGCATACCAGTGTTTGGATACTTTGACTGCATTGCTTATTGCAGTCATGGGAAGTTCATGGGAAATGTAACATTTTGTTTTCTTTAGTGCCAAGGAATGAACATATGACAACAAAAACAAATAAAATCCCAATAAGACTGTCAGATATGCAAATTACAGTTGACCCTCAAACAACAAGGGTAGGTAATAAGGGTACCAACTCCCTGCAGAGTTGCAAATCTGAGTATAACTTTTGACTCCCCCGAAACTTAAATATTAATAGCCTACTGTTGACCAGAAACATCTGTAACATAAACAGTGGATTAACATGTATTTTGCATTTTATATGTATTATGTGCTCTATTCTTACAGTAAAGTAAGCCAGAGAAAAGAAAATGTTACTAAGAAAATCATAAGAAGGAGAAAACATATTACTATTTATTAAGTGGAAGTGAATCAATATAAAGATCTTCATTCTCATTGTCTTCTCATTGAGTAGGCTGAGGAGGAAGAGGAAAAGAAGGGGTTGCTCTTGCTGATTCATGGTGTCAGAGGTACAAAAGATCTGCATATAATTGAATCCATTCAGTTCAAACACTTGTTGTTCAAGGGTCAACTCTATTTACTTTAAATTACTTATATGACCTTGAATTTTCCTGATAGTAATACAAAAGATCAACACATTTTTAATGTTTGTTCTTCCATTCTCCAAAATGGAAATTCATTTTTCAGAAGTTACCAGTTACCATGATTTGAGATGGTAATAACCAGAAATTTTCATAAGGCCTATTGAGCATAGGAGTTTTTTTATCTGCTAGTAAAATAAAACTGTGTTTGTAGAATGTCTGGACTAGAAAATCTTCCACATAACCTCATGTTTAATATATGTATTAATATTTGGATTTGTGTGATACATTTCTTAGAAGAATTTTACTTACTACTCATGCAAATATCAAGAAGGACAAATACAAAGGCAACCATATCTATGCACATCATACTCAAACTGCTAAAAAACAACAGTGACAAACAAAGAGGAAAAAGAACCATTACATAAGGAAATAATGATATGAATGATAGCTAGCTTTGCAGGGTGGAAGAAGCATAATGGTATCTTATGAGTTCTGAAAGAAAAAGTCTATTGAGAATTCTATGCCTAACAAAAATATCTTTAAAAATGAAAGCAAAATAAAAACATTTCTCATGGACAGAAATCTGAGAGCAATAATCTTTTATAGATCTTTACTGCACTAAAGGCTGAAAAGTTTTTTAGGCTAAAGAAAAATATCAGATAGAACCTTAGCTCTACAGAAGATAATGAAGAGTACCAGAAAGAGCAAAGACTAAACACTATTTTAGTGTCTTTATTTTTAACACAAGTATATCTATAAGTTAAAATTTCTTTAAAAATAAGTTGATTTTTTAAGGTAAAAATAATAATGATCTACAGTATATGCAGAAGTAAAATATAAGAAAGTAAGAGCACAAAAGCCAGAGAGGGAATAAATGGAATTATATAGTTATAAGGTTCTTACATTGTTTGCGAAGTACTATGATATTATTTGAAGGTAGACTTTGATAATTTAAAAACATATATTATTATTTATAGACTGAGAAACCTGTAAAGAAAAAGAACATATCCAAAAAGTCAATGTACAAGGTTAAACTAAACACTGAAAGCTACAAACTACATCATTAATCCAAAATAGAACAGAGGAATGGGATAGGGCAATTGTTACAAAGAGAAAATCAATTGCAGGAGATATCCTGATTGTATTAATAATTACATAACATATAAATGAACTAAGCACATGAACTAAAAGGTAGAGATTGTCAGACAGAAAAATAAAGCTTCCTGGACCAGGCACAGTGGTTCACGCCAATAATCCCAGCACTCTGGGAGGCTGAGGTGGGTGGATTGCCTGAGCTCAGGAGTTCTAGACCAGCCTGAGCAAGAGTAAGACTTCGTCTCTAAAAGTAGCTGAGCATTGTGGTGGGCGTCTGTGGTCCCAGCTACTTGGGAAGCTGAGGCAAGAGAATCGCTTGAGGTCAAGAGTCTGAGGTTGCTGTGAGATATGACACAATGGTACTCTACCAGGGGGTGACAAAGTGAGACTGTCTCAAAAAAAAAAACAAAACCTCTTTGTATGCTCTATACAAGAAATATATTTTAAATAAGATGACACGAACAGGTTGAAAGCAAAAGTGTAGGGGAAAATATCATGAAAAATAAGTAAACATGAGAAAATTGTATGGTTATATAAACATCAGACGAAGGAGACTTCAAGATGGGGAGTATTACCAGAGATAAAGAAGGGCAATCGATGAGGATAAATGGACCAATTCATCAGGAAAATGTAACAATGTTAATTATGCAGAGCATGAAACAAAGATTGATAGGACAAAGGGAGAAATTGACAAATTCTTATTGGCAGTGTGGTGGTTTATTTTATGTGTCACCTTGACTAGGCTGCAGAACACAGTTATTTAATTAAATACTAGTCTAGATGTTGCTGTGAAGATATTTTGTACATGTGGTTGCATCTATATTTAGTTGACTCTTAGTAGAGGAGATTATCCTTGATAATATGGGTATGGGTTCACCCAACCAGTTGAAGTCCTTACAGTAAGAACTGAGGTTTCCTAGAAAAGAAGGTAGTCTACCTCAAGAGTGGAACATTAACATCTGCCTGAGATTTGAGCCTATTGGCCTGCTCTACAGGTTTCAGACTTGAAATTGCTGCCTGAACTTTAGGCCTCCAGCCTCCTCCATTGAATTTCAGACTTGGCAGCCCTCATAATCAAATGAGCTATTTACTTTAAGGTTAAAACATATCTCTTAACATATAAATATGTATATTATCTATTGCTTATGTTTCTTTAGAGAACTATAATATATAGAACTGGTGATGTGAACAACCCTTCTCAGTAATTGATGGAACAAGTAGAGAAATAATTAGTAAATATATAGAAAATTCGAAAAGCACTACTAACCAAATTGATCTAATTAACAAATACAGATACACATTATTTTAAGTGCACATGAAACAGTCATAAAGATTAACCTTTGTTGACCCACGAAACAAATCTCAATAAACGTCAAAGAGTGATGTTACACAGAGAATCCTTTGGCACCACAGTAGTATTATAGAAGAAGCTGGTAATAGAAATATAGGTCAAAAATCCTCAATATTTAGAAATTAAATAACACACTTCTAAGTGACCCATCGGTCAAACAAGAAATTGTGATGGCAATTAGAAAATATTTTAACTGAATGATAATGGAAAAATGAATGAAAAATATGAATTTTTGAGATATAGCTAAAGTGCTTGGAAGAAAATTTAGAGCCTTACACATTTATGTTTAAAAAAAGAAGAAAGTTTTAAAATCCATGATCTAAACCTTTATTTTAAATACCAATGACTTCTGGTTTCCAGCCTCATATGTAAGGAGTTTGAAAATCATCATTCTATCCTAATAACTAGCAGAAAGTTAGGAGAGGAGGAAGAAGAAGAGAAAGGAGAAGGAGAAGAAGATCAAAAATAAACAACTTGTCTTAGACGTCTCAGAGAAGTGAGGTTGTGAGGTTATAGGGCAAACTACTGCCCTCAAAATTGGAGAAACAGTTACGTACAGGGAATTACAACTCACTGGAGTAGAAACCCACATAGAGAGGAACTCGCCCAAGCTCTGAGGCGCGCATCCCCTGCGGTCTGGCAGTGTCCTTTCTGATTTACCCATGCAAGTTTCAACTTATGAGGCTTACCTGGGAGGGTGTCATTTGTTTGTATCTGTGTGGATTACACGTCTTGATTTTTGTGTATCTCAAAACTTTCATAATGACCTATGTACTTCACTTATAATAATGGTTTCCAGTTCCATGAAAGTTACTGCAAATCACATTATTTCATTCATTTTTATGCCTGAGTAGTACTCCATGGTGTATATGTACCATATTTTCTTTATCTACAAGTGAGTTTATGGGCAATTAAATTGATTCCACATCTCTCCAATTATGAATTTTGCTGCAGTAAGCATTCAAGTGCAGGTGTCTTTTTACAAAATGACTTGTTTTCCTTTGGGAGATACCCAGCAATGGGATTGATGAATATAATGGTAGGTCTACATTTATTTCTTTGAGGAATCTCTGTACTATTTTCCATAGATGTACTAATTTTCCATCTTACCAACAGGTACCAGTATTCTTTTCTCTCTACATCCACACCAGCATCTACTTTTTTTTTTTTTTTGCTTGTGTCATCTACAATTTCTTTCATTGGTGTTTTGTACTTCTCCTTGTAGATATCTTTCATCTCCTTGGCTAAGTGTATTCCTAGGTATTTTATTTTCTTTGTAGATAATATGAATGATATATAAATGTCTGCACACAATAAAGAAGAAAATGCCATGAAAGCTATGTCAAAAATTCGATGAAAATATTTCAAATTGTACATAAAACCAGCACATTGTACCCCATGATTGCATTTATGTACACAACCGTGATTTAATAAGAAAAAAATTCAGGAAATTAAAAATACAAGGAGACTTCCTCAATATGATAAAGAATATCTACAAAACCCCAACAGCTAACATAATACTTAATGGTGAGAAACTAAAAACTTTCCTAATAAGTTCAGAATCAAGACAAGAATGCTCTTTCTTACTACTTGTTTTCAACATTTTATTGAAAGTTCTAGTTAATGCAATAAGGCAAGAAAAGGAAATAAATGTTATACTGATTGGGAAGATATAAATAAAACTATCTTTGTTCTCAGAAAACATGACTATCTATATAGAAAATCTGAAGGAATCAACTGTAAGAAATACTCCCCAAGCAAACCAACTAGAAAAACCCTAAAACACCTCCTAGAATCACTACTCATAAGTGATTATAGGAAGATTGTAGAATACAAGGTTAATATACAAAAGCCAATCTCTTTTCTATATACCAGCAGTGAAGAAGTAGAATTTGAAATAAAAAATATGATACTATTTATATTGGTGACATCCCCAAATGAAAGACCTGAGTATATATCTAGCAAAATGCATATATGAAAAAAAGTGCAAATCTCTTATAAAAAGTTAAAGAACTAAACAAATGAAGAGAGATTTCATGTTCATGATAGGAAGAGTGAATACTGTTAAGATGTCAGTTCTTCCCAACTTGATCTATGGATTAAATATAATTCCAACCAAAATCTCTGCAAGTTATTTTGCAGATATCAACAAACTGATTCTAAAGTTTCTATGGAGAGGCAAATGACCCAGTAAAGAAGGTGAAATAGGAAACCAAGTTAGAGAACTGACTTTAAGATTTACTTAATCAAAGCAGTATACTATTGGAGAAAGAATAGACAAATTTATAATGGAACAGAATAAAGAGCCCAGAAATAGACCCACATAAATATAGTCAATAGATCTTTGACAAAGGAGCAAAGGCACTACAATAGAGCAAATACAATCTTTCCAACAAATGGTTCTGGAACAACTAAAATCCACATACAAAATGAACAAACAAACAAAAAAACACAAATACACTAATGCCACCAATTGCTGACAAGGATGTGGAACAAGAAAAACTCTCATTCATTACTGGTAGGAATGTAAAATGAAATTTTGGGAGAAGGTTTAGGAGTTTCTTACAAAACTAAACACATTTTTCACTATCTGATCCAATAATTGCATATTTTGTTATTTACGCAAATGAGTTAAAATCTATGTGTACACAAAAACCTTCATGAGACTGTTTATAGCAGCTTTATTCAGAATTGCCAAAACCTGACTGCAACCAAGATGTCTTTAAGTAGGTAAATTGGTAAATAAACCATGTGTTTGTGTAGGAGCAACAAATATCTGAGAAATCTTCATACTTTCTGCTTCATTTTGCTATACTATAAAACTTCTCTGATATCTATTAAACAAAGAGGATACAATTATAATGAAATTAAGCAAAAAGAAAAGAAGACAGAACTCTTGAGATAAGATAACTAATTCATAATGTATTACTAATTTTAACTTTTTTCCAGATTTTCTAATTCAAACCGCTCAGGAATGATTATTTCCAAGTGTGAAATACATCATACTAGCCTGCTCAGATTCACTCAGTGCCTTCCTGTTGATGACAAGATAAAATTCAAACTCCTCAAAAGGACAAATAACAATAAATGGGTAGAAGGTCAGGACTATGCCTTTCTTAGCTCAAATGATTGATACAGTTCCTGTTTGTAGCAGACATTGAATAAATATCTGGTGATCCTACGAAATAATAAATTAAAAATACTAAAGGCCTTTTGAAGTTAGGTGTCTATTTCTTGGGTCAGCATAATACATGCTTTCCAGTCCATAATAATGAGGCAACTGCAATACCTCTAACAGGCCTCATTGTCTTCTCACCTGCATTTCCTCTGTTTAGAGTACTCCACCCTAAACATGTATAACTGAACAATTTTATTTCATTCTTAACTTAAAATTTACCTCTTCTAGATAGCATTTTTGGGCTGCTATAGGAGTGAGGCATTCTCTCTTAACTATTTCAACAGCATTTAGTAGTTTATATCTTTTCCATTGTGGGCTTCTTGATCAGAGATAGTGTCTTTTTTTGGCTGTTTCTATAAGTATAAACTTTACCATTTCTAACAAATAGTGGAGGCTAAATAAAGGAGAATAAACACTGACATACATACATTAATTTTTTGCAATACATTTTACATACATGCATTGCATTAATAAGAGTACTATTGGTGGCTAGAGAATTTAAGAGGCATTCTTAAAGTAGGTATCCATCACTGGGTATTGTGATTAAGCAGGGAAACTCTGGATTCAAGCCTCTAGGTTACCCCTTATTAGCAATGTGGATTCAGCAAGCTACTTAACTTTTGTATCTATAGGCCCCTCATTAAAAACATTGGTATTTACAAAGAATCTATTTCAGGGAGGTACCTATGGCTCAGTGGGTAGGGCACTAGCCCCATATATCGAGGGTGGCAGGTTCAAACCCTGTCTTGGCCAAACTGCAACACAAAAATAGCCAGGCATTGTGGTGGGCACCTGTAGTCCCAGCTACTTGGGAGGCTGAGGCAAAAGAATCGCCTGAGCCCAGGAGTTGGAGGTTGCTGTGAGCTGTGTGATGCCACAGCACTCTACTAAGGATGATAAAGTGAGACTCTGTCTCTACAAAAAATAAAAAAGAGAGAGAATCTATTACATGTTGCTAATGTAAGGATTAAGATAATCTTGAGATATGCTTAGTAAAGTGGGTAGCAGAAATTACTGAGTAAATTGTTGTTGTTATAATTATTATGAAGTACTTGTAGTTTGGAGTTAGATGAGTCTGACTTGTTTTGTCATCTCCTAATTTTGTGACTTTAGATAAAGCTGCTACGTCTCTCCAAGTCCCGGTTTATTAGTAGGTTCAATGGTAAGCACCTTGATTAGACCTGTTATGTTGTGCTTTCAATAAGATAATGCACATGTCTGCATACAGCAAATGCTTACAAGATGGGGATTGTTGGGTTTTGATTTCTCTACTATCATTTTTCTCTAAGATGAAAAAGTGAAGACACTGGCAGAGCAATATCAAGTTAGAGATGGGGGTGACAGTGACTTCTACCATGAAAAGCTCTTTATTTACATCATGAGAAGCACACATAACAAGGCAAGGCACATGCTTTGAGAGGCATAAAAATGTTTTAAAGTGTCAAATAGACCCCAAAGCTAATTAGAAATAACCATCTAAAACTAAATATTAACACTGTTAAAATGTCCATACCACCCAAAGTGATTTTTAAGTTCAATGCAATCCCCATCAAGATACCAACATCATATTTCACAGACCCAGAAAAAATAATTATATGCTTTGGAAATAGAAAAGAGGTAAAATAACCAAAGTAATCATAAGCAAAAAGAACAAATTGGTAGGCATCACATTACCAGACTTCAAATACAAAATTAGGGATACCTCATGTCATTTCTAGGCTCTTCAGGGTAAGGCAATGCTCACATACAAAGGTTTGGAAGGCAACTCTTCTCTGTTTTTCTTTTTCATACAAAAATACTCAGTTATACTTCACTATGAGTAGAGAATTATTCAGTACAGCTGGAGTGACTTTCCAATGCATTGGGAACATTTGTTCATGGAAATTGGCTCTAGGGCAGTGCTTCTTAGACTTGAATATGCATATGAGTCACCTGAGGATACTGTAAACATTTGGGTTCTATTCTGTAAGTCATTTAATTTAACTGAATTTGTACAATCTAAGAAATCCCTCCCTACACAGATCACCAGTATTGCTTGGACCTTGTTAGAAAGGCAGAGTCTCCTATCCATCTCCAGGTCCACTGAATCAGAACCAGTATTTTAAAAAAATAGAGGGGGATTTTCTTTTGTGCAAAAGTTGGGAAACATTGTCTTGAAAAATCACACAGAATCAGCTATGTAATGGCAAACATAAAAGCACAATTACTATATTTTCTCTGGTTACATCTCACTGTGTCCTTTGATTATTTCCTAAGGAAGCACTGCAGCCTGTCCAAATACTTCCCTTTGTGTACTGAATCTTGAAACATTGATGCCATTTCCTATAATATATCACATACCACTGGTCACAGACTGGTGTCTGAGGCTTTAAACCAATAAAAGTAAGGAAAGATAAAGATGGTCACATCATATTTGTTAATGATAACACTCAGCATGATGAGATTTCAATTATTAATATTTATGCACCCAACTAGAATGTTCCTCAATTTATAAGAGAGACTCTAACAGACATGAGCAACTTGATTTCCTCCAGCACCATGATAGTCAAGATTTTAACACTCCTTTGGCAGTGTTGGATAAATCCTCAAAAAAGAAGCTAAGCAAAATAAATTTTAGATTTAAACTTAACCATTCAACATTTGGATTTAACAGACATCTACACAACATTTCATCCTAACAAAACTGAATACACATTCTTCTCATCAGCCCACAGAACATACTCCAAAATCAATCACATCTTAGGTCACAAGTCTAACCTAAACAAATTTAAAAGAATAGAAATTATTCCTTGACTCTTTTTGGACCATCATGGAATAAAAGTTGAACTCAATAACAACAGGAATCTACATTTCATTACAAAAACATGGAAGCTAAATAACCTTATGCTGAATGATAGCTGGGTCATAGATGAGATTAAGAAGGAAATTAGCAAAGTTTTGGAACAAAGCTATAATGAAGACACAAATTATCAGAACCTCTGGGATACTGCAAAGACAATCCTATGAGGGAAATTTATAGCATTGCAAGCCTTCCTCAAGAGAATAGAAAGAGAGGAAGTTAACAACTTAATGGGACATCTCAAGCAACTGAAAAAGGAAGACCATTCCAATCCCAAACCCAACAGAAGAAAAGAAATAACCCCAATTAGAGCAGAATTAAATGACATTGAAAACAAAAGAATTATACAACAGATCAATAAATCAAAAAGTTGGTTTTTTTGAAAAGGTCAATAAAATAGATAAACCTACTAACCTAACTAGGAAAAAAAAGAGTAAAACCTCTAATTTCATTGATCAGAAATGGTGATGATGGCTTGGTGCCTGTGGCTCAACAGGCTAAGGCACCAGCCATGTACACCTGAGCTGGCGGGTTTGAATCCAGCCCCAGGGCCCGCCAAACAACAATGATGGCTACAACCAAAAAATGGCTGGGCGTTGTGGTGGGCGCCTGTAGTCCCAGCTACTTGGGAGGCAGAGGCAAGAGACTCGCTTGAGCCCAGGAATTGGAGGTTGCTGTTAGCTGTGAAGCCACAGCACTCTATCCAGGGTGACAGCTTGAGGCTCTGTCTCAAAAAAAAAAAAAAAAGAAATGGTGATGATGAAATAACAACAGACTCCTCAGAAATTCAAAAAATCCTTAACGAATATTACAAGAAACTTTATTCTCAGAAATATGAAAATCTGAAGGAAATTGACCAATACTTGGAAGCACGCCACCAACCAAGACTTAGCCAGAACCAAGTGGAAATGTTGAACAGGCCTATATCAAGTTCTGAAATAGCATCAACAATACAAAATCTCCCTAAAAAGAAAAGCCTGGAACTAGATGGCTTCACATCAGAATCCTACCAAACCTTTAAAGAGGAACTAGTACCTATATTACTCAACCTTTTCCAAAATATAGAAAAAGAAGGAATACTACCCAACACATTCTATGAAGCAAACATCACCTTGATCCCCAAACCAGGAAAAAACCCAATAAGAAAAGAAAATTATAGACCAATATCACTAA
>CAUYON010190407.1:0-10966 GCA_963573935.1 Arctocebus calabarensis
AAAAAAAAAAAAAAAATACTTAAAAAAAAAATACTCTCATTCTGTCCTAGATATGTCTCAATGCAATCTGTTCAGCCATTTTTTCCAGTAAGCTGTGTGTGTGCACGCTGACACACCAGCTGCATGTCAGAAACTCTTCCAGGCACCTGTAAAACAATGATAAACAAAGTAAGAAAATCTCATCCTTTGTGAAGTGCACAGCACAGGAAAACATAGCAGTTAAATGAATCACGTTAATTAATGAAAAAGACCAAGTCTGATAATGTGACTCATTTTTATTACAATAGAGTGGTCCAAGATTCCTTGGAAAGGTGGCTTTGAACAGAGAACAGTGATAATAAAATGAGAATTATTGATATCTATAAAAGGTTTCTACATGAAGGAAGAACAACTTTAGGTATCCAAAGTTAAAGCAAACTTAAAATGCTAGACAAAATATGTATGGCATATATCACAAAGAGACAAGAGCAATGGAACTGAGTGAGCAATAGGGAAAATGGTGCAACTTAGAAATTACTGTTTAAAAACTTTACATGGTGTGACTCTCACTTCTTATATCAATTGAGAAAGCCCAGGATACCAATAGTTCCAAACCAAGCAAAGCAAAACAAAACAAAACAATCCTGAAAATGTCAGTAGTTTAAAGCAATAGCTTATTTCTCAGTTCACATTGGATGCCTATTGTGGGTTAGCACAGGTGATATTCATTATTGTTTTGCAACTCAAGATGCCAAGGCTTTATCTCAACATTACTTTCCATCATCACAGAAACTGGAGAAAAGAAAAAGATAATGGTAATTCCTACAGCAACTGATAAAGTGTTTTTGACTTCTTTCTTGTTCCTGCAGTTATGAATGAAGGAATGAACACAGTGTAAATGGATAGGAATAATCTTATGGTTATGTGTTCAGAAGTTAAACAAATCATTATGGTTTATCATACATTTATGCTAACCTCACAAAGTCCTAATGTAATTTCTGGATGGGAAGGGTATAAAGAAACTCAAAGCAAAGATGTAAGGAACAATTTTGAATTTCATCTACCAGAAAAGAAAGTACGATATTGTGAATTGTATCTTACACCAATAGATCAATAACTAAACTTTCACTAATGTGACTTATAGTTTGTCTTTGTCAGTAACTTACTTGTGTTGTATTTAACTTTTTGGCAAAGTTGTATTTGTATCTGCAACTCTGTGATTTCTATATGTTTAGAAGAAACATTTTTCAGAAAACTATTTGTTTTTTATACAGAAGTTCACAGATTTTATTTTGAAAGAGGATGTGGTCTGCCTTTCTAGTTTGTCATAGAATTTCATTAAACTACTTTTATTGTTGTTTCTTTTGGCTTCTTCATAATCCCCTTGAGTCTTGATAAGTCTTATCTGTGAATGTTCTTGAAAGATCAGATAGTGCTTTATGAGAGAAGGGGGCTGGGTTTGCTAATCATGAGGAAAGTGAAGGATTTAGATAATTCATTTTCTTCTTTGATGCATGTCATGTTAATAGAATTAAATGATTTTATAAAGTTGAGTTTGGGTTCTATTTGTATAAACACACCTGTCATAATAAGCTGCATTCATAACTTCTATCTTTTGTAATATTCAGAAAAGTCTTACATGCACTTAATTCTACTACTATTAAAAAATACTATTTTTCCACTGATTATAAGTGAACTGAAAGTGGATACATAGTCTATATCATAGTTCATACTTTGAAAAATATTTGCATGCACAAAGCATGATCACCTCCTTTAGAATTTAAAAAGAGCTAGGTCCCAAATATGGTTATTTCTTAATATATTTTCTTCATTTTTATCAAGCTTATCAGTATAAATGAAATATAAGCTGAATGTTTAAATGAGATTTGGAATTATGGTAACTGAAATTAGCATATTTCCTTATATGCACAGGTGATCTACTCCTACTGTGTTTGTCTGTCTCTATTACAATACAGTAGAACCTCCATAGTTGACCACCTCCTTTTATCGCCCTAATTTTCATAGACTGGACATGTACCACATGTACTTATCAGCACAATAAGCCTAGTTCCTTTTGCTGACCACCTTTATATGTTGTCCAGTTTGTTATAGTCCTGTGAGTGATCAATTTACAGAGAGGTGCTACTGTATTTATTCACACTTACACTTACTATGGGGTCTCCTGAACTAGATATATGTGCATATGTAAATGAATATAGGCACATCTATAGTAAAAGTGAAAGAAAAAAGCAAACAGCTATCATTTTGTTCTAAAATACTTGAATATGTGAACATCCCATTCTTTCGGAAAACTGAATGCTATTGCTGAAACTGCTAAGAAATGGTGAATGTTAACAATGGCAAAGAAGTAGCAAATAAATATGAAGAATATTTTCCTTTGATTTCTCAGAAATAAAAGTGTAGAGTGGGAGTTGAGGATATACAGATGTATGATCCCTTAATGAATAAAAATAAATATTTCCATTCTTATATAACTCCAAAAAAGGTATAAAATGTTATTTGATAATTTTCAGTTATGGTTGTTATTAAATTAACCATATCATTAGAGTTAATATCATAAACAACTTGGATGATTTCTATGAGCTTATACAATTCTTAAAATTATTGGAGGAGCAAGTTACAGTTATAAATGAGGTAAATATAATATTATTGTCTTGTTTGGTTCTTAATGGGTTTCCTAATGAATGAGAAGAGACTCTTAAGCATCATTTTTGGTATTTGTCCCAGATAATCAAAGATTCACCTTCAGTATTAATATCTGCAAGAAATGGTAAAGCTATAGAGAAAATTATACAATTTAAAATAATTCAATTTACATTTTACCCAGTGCTCGTTGTAAGTGTAACAAATAAGATCAAATCCTATTTTCATGGAATGTACAAGTATAATAGGAATGTAATAAATCAACAAATGCAAAGATCAAACGAAACCTCAACTCTGAAATTTGAAAAAAATTCCCAGTTTTATGTCTTACCTTTTATGTTGTTCTTGGCATACAACAACATTATTATGCTTAAAAAAAATGTCACTTAACAATGCCGATATTTCTGAGAAATGTCTCATTTAGCAATTTTATTGTTATACAGACATCATGAAGTGTACTTACACAAACCCAGGGGGTGCAGCCTATTACACTCATAGGCTGTATGCTGTAGCTTGTTGCCCTTAGGCTACAAACCTGCACAACACGTCACGGTACTGAATCCTGCAGACAACTGCAACACAATGGTAAGTATTTGTGTACCTAAACATACAAAAGGCACAGTAAAAATAAGACGTAAAAAAAATGGAGCACCTGTATATGGAACACTTACCATGAACGAAGCCTGTTAAGCTTGTAAGAATGGAAGAAGTTGTGATTCAGAAATTAGTGAGTGAATAAGAAGACCAAAAACATCACCACACACATTATAGACTTCACAAACTCTATAAATTTAGGCTACACTAAATGTACAAATGTTTTATTTCTTCAGAAATAAATCAATGTTAGCTTACCAAAACTTTTTTACCTCATAAATTTTTACGAATTTTTAAGTAGGAGTACCCCAACCTCCCCTCATTTTTTAAATTTGACACTTTATGAATAAGACTTAGCTTAAAACACAAATGTAAGTACAGCTGTCCAAAAAATTTTTCCATTTTTATATCCTTATTCTATGTTTTTTTCTTATTTTTTAATTTTTAATTTTTCTGTTTAAACTTTTTTCTTGAAAACTAAGACACAAGCACACATGTAAACCGAGGTTTACACAGCCTTAGGATCATTAATATCACTGAATTCCACCTCCACTTCTTGGCCCACCAGAATTTTTTTTTTTTTTTTTTTTTGCAGTTTTTGGCCAGGGCTGGGTTTGAACCTGCCACCTCCAGCATATGGGGCCAGTCCCCTACTCCTTTGAGCCACAGGTGCCGTCTTTTTTTTTTTTTTTTGATTGTTGGGGATCAATTGAAGCTACAAAAAACCAGGTTACACGGATTGGATTTAAATCTCTTTATAATTGTGTCTTGCCCACAAAAGGTGTGTCACACACTAAGACCCTCACCCTCTTCCCTCCTTTCCTCTCTCTGCTCTTCCTTTCACCCATCCCCCTGCCTCCATCGCTCTCTCTCTACTTTCTCCTTCCCCCACTCCCCACCATGTACTAGGTCAATAATTGTCCTCATATCAAAATTGAGTACATAGGATTCGTGCTTCTCCATTCTTGTGATGCTTTACTAAGAAGAATGTGTTCCACTTCCATCCAACTTAATAAAAAAGATGTAAAATCTCCATCTTTTTCAATGGCTCAATAGTATTCCATGGTATACATGAATCACAGCTTGTTAATCCATTCCTGAGTTGGTGGGACTTTAGGCTGCATCCACGTTTTGACAATTGCAAATTGAGCTGCAATAAACAGTCTAGTGCAAGTGTCTTTATGGTAGAAGGATTTTTTTTTCTTCTGGGTAGATGCCTAGTAATGGATTGCAGGATCAAATGGGGGGTTTAACTTGAGTTCTTTGAGGATTCTCCATGTTTCCTTTCAAAAAGTTTGTACTAGTTTGCAGTTCCACCAGCAGTGTAAAAGTGTTCCCTTCTCTTCACATCCACGCCAGCATCTGCAGTTTTGAGATTTTTGTGATGTGGGCCATTCTCACTGGAGTTAGATGACATCTCAGGGTAATTTTGAATTGCATTTCTCTCATAATTAGGGATTATGAGCATTTTTTTCATATGTTTGTTAGCCTTTCATCTGTCTTCTTTAGAGAAGGTTCTATTCATCTCTCTTACCTATTGATACATAGGATTTTTGGCTTTTTTCATGTGGATTAATTTGAGTTCTCTATAGATCCTAGTTATCAAGCTTTTGTCTGATTCATAACATGCAAATATACTTTCCCATTGTGTAGGTTGTCTATTTGCTTTGGTTGTAGTCTCCTTAGCTGTATAAAAGCTTTTCAGTTTAATTAAGTCTCATTTGTTTATTTTTATTATTGTTGCAATTGCCATGGAAATCATAATGTCTTTCCCTAGGCTGATATCTTCCAGTGTTTTTCCTATGCTTTCCTTGAAGATTTTTATCATTTAATGCCTTAAATTTAGGTATTTTATCCATTTTTAATCAATTTTTGTGAGTAGAGAAAGGTATGGGTCCAGTTTTAGTCTTGTACATGTGAATATCCAGTTCTCCCATCACCATTTATTGAATAGGCAGTCTTTTCCCCAGTGTATGTTCTTGTTTGGTTTATTGAAGATTAGGTGGCTATAAGATGTTAATTTCATTTTCTAGTTTTCTATTCGATTCCAAATGTCTATGTCTCTATTTTTGTACTAGTACCATGCTGTCTTGACCACTATGGCCTTGTAGTACACCCTAAAATCAGGTATGTTCATGCCCTGGGTTGGCTTTGTATTTATTACTAAGAATTGCCTTAGCTATATAGGTTTTTTTATGGTTCCATAAAAAAGGAAGAATTATTTTTTCTAAGTCTTAAAAGTATGGTGTTGGTATTTTAATAGGGATGGCATTGAATCTGTAGGTTGCTTTGGGAATTATAGATATTTTAACGGTGTCTGTTCTTCCCAGACATGAGCATGGTATGTTCTTCCATTTGTTAATATCCTCAGTTATTTCTTTTCTTTAGGGTTTCATAATTTTCTTTATAGAGGTCCTTCACCTCTTTTGTTGGGTATATTCCTAGGTATTACATTTTCTTTGACGCTATGGTGAAGGGAGTTATGTCCTTAATTAGTCTCTCGTGTTGGCTGTTAGTGGCATATACAAAGGCTACTGATTTATGGACATTGATTTTATATCCTGAGACATTACTGCATTTTTTGATGACTTCCAAGAGTCCTGTGGTTGAGTCTTTGGGGTTCTCTAAGTATAAGATCATATCATCAGCAAAGAGAGTTTGTCCTCCTCTGCTCCCACTTGGATGCCCTTTATATGTTCTTTGTTTTTGCTTCATTTGATATGGTGAATAATGTTTATGGAATTGCATATGTTAAACCAGCCTTGCATCCCTGGGATGAATCCTACTTGATCATGATGTATGATTTTTTTTGTGATGATAAACTGCAATCTATTGGGTAGGATTTTGTTGAGAATTTTTGCATCTATATTCATTAGTGAAATTGGTCTGAAGTTCTCTTTTTCAGTTGGGTCTTTTCCTGGGTTTGGTATCAGGGTGATGTTTGCTTCATAGAATGCATTGGAAACGATTTCTTCCTTCTCAATTTTTTGAAATAATTTCTGCACTATGGGAATACACTCTCATTTGAAGTTTTGATAGAATTGTTGTATGAAGTCATTCAGATCAGTTATTTTTTTGTTGTTGTTGGATGATTTTTTTTATTATTTCTTTGATCTCAGTGCATGAAATTGGTCTGATTTCTTTCTGGCTAAGTCTAGGGAGAGGATGTGATTCCAAATATTGATCAATTTCCTTCACATTGTCAAATTTCTGGACATAGAGTTTCTTTTCATATTCAGAGATATCTTGTATCTCTGTGGCATCAGTTGTTACTTTCCCTTTATTATTTCTGATTGAGATAACTAGAGATTTTGCTTTTCTATTTCTAGATAGTCAGGCCAAAGGTTTATCTATTTTATTTATTTTTTCACAAAAATAAATTTCATTACTTTTCTTGTTTCATTACTTTTCTGAATGATTCTTTAGTTTTCAATTTCATTAATCTCTGATTTAATTTTGGATGTTTCTTTTCTTCTGATGGATTTAGGCACAGATTAGTCTTCTTTTTCCAATTTCATAAGATGGCTTCTGAGTTTGTTGATGTGCTTTTTTTCTGTTTTTTGGAAGTAGGTATCTAACACCATAAATTTTCCTGTCAGAACTGCTTTTGCTGTATCCCACAGATATTGTAGCTTGTGTCTTCATTATTGTTATGCTCAAGAAAGTTAATGATTTCCTCTTTTATTTTTCCTGCACCAAATTGTCATTCAGCGTAAGATTGTTTAATTTTCATCCCTTCGTGTGGGGTTAAATGTTTTTGTTGGAGAAGAGTTCCACCTATGATGCCTTGTTGTCTGAGAAGTTACAAAGTAAAATTCAATTCTTTTGATTCTGTTGAGGTTTATTTTGTGTCTTAGAATATGATCAATTTTGGAGAATGTTCCATGGGGAGAGGAGAAGAATGTATATTCTTTATCTTTGGGAAGAAGTGTTCTATATACGTCTATCAAGCACAGTTGTTCTAGGGGCTCATTTAAGTCCCTTATATCTTTGTTTAAGTTCTGTTTAGAGGATCTGTTCAACTCTGTAAGAGGAGTGTTAAAGTCCCCTGTTATTATGTTGTTATAGGATATCATATTGCTCAGACTAATTAAGATCTGTTTCAGGAATCTGGGAGCATTTAAGTTGGGTGCAAAGATAATTAGAATTGAAATGTCTTCTTGTTGTATTTTTCCCTTGACCAATATGAAGTGTCCATCTTTGTCTTTTTTGACATTAGTTGCTTTAAATCTACTTGTATCTGAAAATAAGACTGAAACCCCTCTTTTCTTCTGAATTGTTTACCTGAAAAATTGTCTTCCAACCCTTAACTTTGAGTTTTAATTTGTCTTTTGAAGCTAGGTGTGTTTCCTACAGACAGAAAATGGATGGCTTATGTTTTTTAATTCAATCAGCCAGTCTACGTCTCTTCAGGGGGGAATTCAAGCCATTCTATAGTGTTCTGTTCATCTTATTTTGTGAAAGTCCATTGCTTAGTTTTATCTTTTGCATCATTGTAGAAGCTAGATTCTGTCCTTTAATTTCTGGGTGCTTACTTTGCTGGTGGTCCATTGTGATGGTCAGTGTGTACAACAGGTTGAAGTATTTTGTGTTTCCTGTAGAACTAGTATTGTTGTGACAAATTTCCTCAGTGTTTGCATATCAGTAACAAATTTGATTTATCAGTCAATTTTAAAGCTTAACTTAGTAGGATATAGAATCCTGGGCTGGAAATGATTCTGTTTAATTAGATTAAAGGCAGATGACCATTTTCTTCTGGCTTTAAAAGTTTCAATAAAGAAGTCTGCAGTCACCCTGATGGATTTTCCCCTATAGGTCAAGTGGTACTTACACCTGTGTCGCAACCCCTATGGCAACTGGTCTTGGTAATGCAGGAAGGAAGCAGGCGTGACATGGATTAGAAGTACAAGCTCGCAGGAGGCGGGCTAACCTTGAGTGCAGAGTAGCCCAGAGCCCCCTCCACAATGGCTATATATTAAGGTTATAAGCAACAAGCATGGAGACTTAAGGTAATGACATACACAATAGGTTGGAGAGATAAGGTAATTAACTATGAGGGCTGCATATACAAGGATTTCCACATGCTCTTTTCTCACATGTTCTTTCCCCACAACCCTCATGAAGAACTACTAAGCATCAATATTTAGCACATGCTAACTAGTGAGTGACCGATCTTATCTCATTCTGGAACACTGAGTTACTTGGGGGGACTGCTCCAAAGTCAAAAAACATGTCTAGGCTTGCCAGGAGACGTTCCTGTTCTCAGTGGTTCCTTTTAATGTGATAAGAATCAGTAACTGTCCTTTGCAAGCATGGTGTCTATTTCTTTACATGGAAACTTGCAAAATCTTTTCTTTTGTCTTGACTTTGAATAGGCTCATCACAATGTGGCTTGGAGAAGCTCTATTAGAGTTGAGGTGACCTGGGGTCTGATATCCCTCTGAAAGGAGTGTGTCAGAACCTTTGGTGACATTTGGGAAATTTTCATTTATAAGATTATCTAGTGTGGTTTCCATTCCTCTGGGGCATTCTTCTTCCCCTTCTGGGATACCTATAACTCATATGTTTGAATGCTTCATAAAGTCCCATCACTCTGTAAGTGAACATTTTGATTTCTCTCTCTTTTTTTTTTCTGCCTCTTTAACTACCTGAGTTATCTTGAGAGCTTTGTACTCTACCTCTGAGATTATTTCTTCTGCATGGTATGATCTGTTGTTGATACTTTATGTAGTAGCTTTAAGTTCCCTAATTGATTGCTTCAATTCCTTCAGCTCTGCTATATCCTTTCTATATTCTTCATATTGTTGATCTCCTATTTGATTCTGTTTTTGTATTTCTTTTTGGTTATTTTCAACTTTCTTAGCAATTCTCTTCATTATTTTTGGTTATTTTCCACTTTCTCCGCAATTTCCTTCATTGTTTTCATCATCTGTGTTTTAAATTCCCCTTCTGTCATTTCTAATATTTCTTTATAGGTGAAATCATCTGCAGTAGCTACCTCATGGTCCTTGGGTGGGGAGGGGTTGCTCAGGACTGGTTTTTCATGTTGCCAGGATTTTTCTACTGATTCTTCCTCGTGAGTATGTTCTTTTACTTTTTTCCTTGCCCTAATTTGTCTTTTACTTCCTCTTGCTCTTCAAGTTACCATGCCTCTGGCCTAAAGTTTCAGTGAGTCCTTTGGGTACAGGACTAAAAGGATGAGAAGACTGAAGAGGAAGAAGTGAAAAAAAAAAGATTTAGAAAGAAGGAAAAAGGGAAAGGAGAGGGGGTAAATAAAAGAGAATGTTGAGAAAAAGAAGAGAGGCACAGAAAGAGGGAGATAGGTATATAGTAGGGTACTTTGACTTCCCAACCTCTAGGGATGCTGGGTTAGGTGGTTCCTTTGAGATCAGCAACTCTTTGCCAATCTGAGTAGATACAGTACCCCACCTCCACCAAAAAGAGAGGAAAGGCAAAAATACTAATAATCAAACCAAAAACCCCCACAGAATTACAGGGTAAAATTGGGGGAAAATGAAATAACAGGTGCAGAAACACTAACAAAAATGAAGTTCTTCTTCTTCTTAGAAGGGTACAGGTGAAATTTACTAAATGCAGAATATAAAGGTCTTAACATGTAACCTAAAAAATGCCATGAAGTCTATGTTAACCAGTTTGATGAAAATATTTCAGATTGTATATGACACCAGCACATTGTACCCCATGATTGCATTAATGTACACAGCTATGATTTAATAAAAAAAATTTAAATGAAGTTCTTGTTATTAAAGAAGGAAACAGGAGGAGCCAAGACCACGATCTGTAGCCAGCTTTCTGCAGAGGTTCTCGTCCAGAAGGAGAGTTAAAGGACAGAAACTCAGCAAGAAAGCTGATGGTTTGGATCTGAGCCAAAAGGAAAGGTCAAAGAGCGCACATCAACCCTTCTAGGGTGACCTGAGACCCCAAGGACACAAACAAAAGGTACAGAGCACATCACCAAGTGGACGGGAGTCCCCTCCCCCATGAGAGAGGTTCCCAGTACACTCCATACCTCCATACAAACAAGTGAACAGAGTTCGGATGTCCTCCCACAATACCCCACGGGAGAGACCCTCTAAAAACCAGACCTCCTTCCCCTACTAGGGTGCCGTGGCGCTCTCCAGCCATGCATAAAACTGTATATACTCTCTACCTGCAAGTTGGTGTTCCTGGTATTCCCCTCCACTCTCACCCCAAGGTCTGGAGGCCTGTCCCCCACAGAATCCAGATTCTTGGAGACTTTCTTGAGGGGTGTGGAAATGAGCAGACGGTTGTTGAACTGCATTGGTTTTCCAGCTCGGGAGTGGGCTGAGAGACCTGGCTGGTGGGAAGGTCTCCTGAGGCATGAGGCGGCAGCCGGCTCCGGCAACCAGCTCCAGGAACAGTAGCAAGAGAGCTGCACCCCTGGGGGTGTTTTGAGGAGACACTCCCAGTCTTCTGGGCAGCCAGGGGAGGTGGGCAGCTTCTCTGGTGCTGGCAGAACAGACTGCAACCAAGGCAGCTGAAGGATTCACCTGAGGCGGTACCAGGAGAACAGGGAGGGGTTGCTTTGCTTAACCTGGCCCTCAGGGGATGAAAGCTGAGACAAAGGGCTGGAACTCACAGACTAAGTAAAACCCATTTGCAGCCTGGGTCTGATCAGGGAAAATAGATTTGACAGAAATAAATTCTGCGAACTTTTTCTGTTCCAGCAGCAACATCAATCAGGGAC
>CAUYON010190409.1:0-37277 GCA_963573935.1 Arctocebus calabarensis
GTGGCAGGCGCCTGTGGTCCCAGCTACTTGGGAGGCGGTGGCAAGAGACTCGCTTGAGCCCAGGAATTGGAGGTTGCTGTGAGCTGTGGATGCCACAGCACTCTACCCAGGGTGACAGCTTGAGGCTCTGTCTCAAAAAAAGAAAAGAAAAGAAAAGAAAAGGATATTGAACTATTTTTAAAAATTCTGTCATGAATCACAGCAGCATCTTCGTACTATTTGTCATAAAACAGAAAATAAATCAGTTAGTCCATTCACAGACAACACTGGATGTGCATATGGTGGAAGCGGCTAACAATTTTTTGGCTTTTCTGAGCCCTGAGATTCAGAGGTTGGAAACCTATTCTCGCTACAAACCATTACACTTTCAAAAAGAAAATTCCAGTGACATAAAGATATTATCTCTTCTCAAGAGGAAAGGCCTCCAAATACCTAGTTTTAAAGGGTTCTTTCTGAAATTAAGTGTATTCTAGTGATATTTTAATAATTTGATGCTCACATTTGGGGCCAAATTATTCTTATATGGAATTATTATGATGCACAAATAATACATGTTTATTATAGACAAATGAAAAGTTCAGAGAAACAGAGGACAAATTTAAAACACCTATACTCCCACTATCCAAAAACAATTTGCTAACATTTTGATGCCTATTTTAAAATGCAAATGACATCTATAAATTTTCGTTGCAGTAAAAAAGAGACCCTGTCCTGTGCTATTTTGTATCTTGCACACACTCTCCTCCCCCAATGTAGAGCAAGTCTCGGTACCTAAATATACTTCAATTGCCTCATTTTTAAGGACGCGGAGAGGAATTCCATTGAGCACATGGGCGGTGACTTATGTAACCGTTTCTATTTTAGGACTTATACTTTGGGCGTGGTGAGATCGTGCCGCAGAACCTGCGGAGGTTGCTCAGACCACTAGAGAAGATGGGAGGTCAGGGGACAGCTAGATCGTTGAGCACGGTTTTAAGCACACAGAGACAAAGAGGGTCAGCAAGGCTACGGCCAGCAAAGAGCAAAAAGCCTGTGGATTTGGGATCCACACGAGGGCAAACCTAAGGGCAGAGGGCACCGGATGGGTAGAACACGATACCCACCCATCTGGAGCGAGACCCCAGGCCAGTGGCAACTGCACGCGGTCCAGGCACCCAAGCTGGTGCGCCGCTGCTTCATGCCGACAGAGGGTGCTGTGTCCTCAGCAGTTCGCGGTGGGCGGCTCCCAGCTGCCGGCCAGATGTGGACAGCTGGACCGCGGGAGGCGTGAAGCTCTACTCAAGCCTCTGTAGACCCACAGGCTGATGGGGTGAGAGTAAAAATAGGCCAGCAGGGGGCAAGGAGGGCAGAAAGACTCCACCGTCCCTGCTCTGTCGACTCACGGATTGCCTTCCCTTGTTGGGCAGAAGGGAGAAACCTCCTACCCAGAGGAGGCGCTGTTTTCTGATTCCCACAAAAGTTCAGTAAAGCCTGGCAGAAGTCCTGAAGCTGGCTCAGCAAGAATGAGATGGGTCCATCGGGCGGGAGTGGGGCTTGGGGACTGGAGCCAGGAGAGACCCACTGGGCAGTCTGTGGCGGGAAAGAGAGCTTGCCTTGAGGACCTTGAACTTTTTGAGAACCCATCCCTTGACCCCAGACACTCCAGCACACACACACAACATACATATTCTTCCAGCGCTCTTTCTGCCCTGGGTGCAGTGTGCATTCGAGGAGTGAGAAACTAAGGCACTGCAGGACAGAAACTCAGTAAATCTTTTCTCCCCAAATCGTCTAGAGTGGAGAAGCTGGGTTAGAGGGCCACAGCCCGCCCGAAGCTCCAAATAAGGAGCCTGGGGCCAGGGACAAACCCAGGGACCCCGCCCTCTTGGGACAAACCCAGGAACCCCGCCCTCTTGACCTGTCCGAGGCCCCTCCACTCCGCAGCAGCTCCTCAGGCTCCATCAGCTTAATCAAGCCGCTGCGCACTGCTGTAATTGGCAACGCAGACACCGCCTGGCGGAGGACCCAAGGGCGGGCGAGGGGCTTAATTGCAGGGTTTTGGCTCACGGTCTGGGCTGCATCTTCACTGGGGAAGAGGGACGGGCCCTTTAGCTCCTTGGGCCTGGCTTCGGAAAAAACAAAAAGATCTTTGGGTCGGTAGTGGGGATCCCTTTCCCGGAAACAGGATTGGGGCAAGGTTGAACCCCAGCAAGAGTGCGGGGGGTGACAGGAGGAGCAGGATACCTCAGGAGAGCTCAGGGAGGTGGGGGTAACATATTCAAAATTCCCCACCCAAACCCTAGATTCCCTAGTTCGTCTGGTCCGAGACTCCTCCCTCCTCCCCATTCTGCCTCCCCCGTAACCTCCCTTCTTGTATCCCCAGGTCGCTCCCACCCTGGGGAAGAATGTGCCCTCCTAGCGCACCCTTGCCATGGTAACGGCACACCCCCACCCCCGCGCACCGCAGCGGCCCGGCCTGGCCCGGGTGGCGGCAAGAAAAGGGGGGAGCGGGCGCCTCCCAGCCCTGAGGACACACCTCGGCTGCCCTGGTTGCCACAGCAACCGAAGGCATCTGGAAGCGCGCAGCTGCGAAATGGCAACAGGCTCTCCTTAAGGTCCCTTATCCCGCTAACCCGCCCGCAGAGTATCAAGCGAGAGACCCTTACGCCCCACCACAACTTCAAGGACAGGTCCAGAGAGGAACCGTAGGGCATCCCCGCTTCCATGCATTGCGAGTCTAGGGAGAAAAGGCAGCTGGAGGGCCCCAAAGAGTCTAGAACCTAAAAAGGGATCCCCCTGTCACCAGCCTGCCCCCACCCTCAGCAGAGCCTGAGGGGATCGCTGGCAGCAGGAAGCCAGGGAAGGGCCAGGAGGCGCGCAGGCCCCACAGCAGAGCGGTGATTACAGGGACCTGTCCCTCCCGCCCCCGGCTCCCACTCTCATTAAGTCATTTTTTCCCCAGTTGGAAAGTCCCCGTGCCTTGAGCGCAGGAGCTGGGGCGACCGCAGGCAGCTGCCGGCAACCACATTAGAAGGGGGGGCGAGGGAGGAGGGGTCCACGACTAGGGCCTGGCCATGCTCCAACGTGGAAGCCCCACTATCAGAGACTAACTGAGGGTGCATTAATTCCGGGAAAGAAGGTTACCTCTTTGCAGGAGGAAGAAGTAGGAGGAAGGAGGGAACTTACAGAATAAAGGTGGAGGACAGATAGGAAGGCAGTGGTGGGGTTAAGGGTCAGGGACAGGATGCCTGTTTGAGGTGGGATCAGAATACAGGCATCTTTTTCCAAAGCCTCAGGGTCCGAAAAAAAGTTGGGAGAGGTTTTCAAAAGTACACTTGGAACTGTGAAAGTTCCCCTGTGGGTGAGAAACAAGATCAAGGCTGTCTAGCCCTCAGCCTGCAAAGAGGTAACCTAATGTCCTTGAGGAGAAAGGTGTTGGTAGTGGAGAAGGTTCTCTACTCCTCAGAATGATCTCTGGCTGCCTTCTGTTCCTATTTCTAAATCTCACCCTTGGTCCTTCCCAAGCTATTGGCAAGTTCTTCCTCCCATCTAAACTCCACCCTCCCACTTTATTTCAACCCATATCCCCTATTTCCAATAAGCACATTGATTCCTGCCTCACCCTTCAGCCCAGTGGCTCTTGGACCCTATTTTCCCATTCCTCATTACCTCCGCATCTCCCTAATTTAGGGCTCTCACCCAGTCCCATGCACCCCTTTTCAATTGTGGGATCCAGCTTTGGTCCCATGACTCTAGTCAGCTTCTGGCCCAGACACCGTATTTGTTCTTTCCCCAACTTTTCTTTCCCTCCTTTACAGGTCTGGTTAGCCTGTATCAGACCACCACGACTTGACTCACTAGAACATGTCCCCTCCCCTGCAACTCAGTGTCCAGCCCCCTGCTCCTCCCTACCACCCACCCCTCCCTCTAGTGGCAGCACCTCTGCAGTTGCTGCTCCTACCTTATTATCCCAACCAGATTCTCTGTCATCTTCGTTCTCCCCTCCCCCAGCTCTGTCCTCCTTAGCCTGAAAGGCAGAGGAGGGTGAGGCCAAGGTTAATGCTGCAGTGGACAGAACTGCTGGATGTGTAAGCATCACCTCCCCAGGCCTCCATTTCCTCCACCCCTCCTCTCCTTCTCCCTGGGGTGGAAAAGCCGGCCCCCACAGCTCTCTCCTAGGTGAACAAGAGGAAAGGAATGAGGCAGGTGTGTCTGGCTGCTCCTGCCTACCCCTCCTCCTGGGGGACTATCATGCGCCTGCCTGTGGGACTGTCTTTGGGGGGATGGGGAGAAAAACCCTGTCCTGTACAAAGGCAGCAGAGAGCTCTTCTCATTTGGAAGAGCATGCTGCTATGGACATGTCTGGGAGCGGCTGGGATGCAAGCAATTGGAGGGCAGGGAGCTGAGAGGAAACTAGTGGGGGCAAATCTCCCAGCTGGTGGGCTTACAGGAGTGCATGACCCTGACAGCCTCCTATCCTTGTCACTCCTATCCAGAGATAAGGAGACATGGGACAGGGGCTGGGAAATATAAGGGTGTGTGCCGGCCAGCAACTGGAGAAAGGAAGTCTTTGTCTTTCTCTAGTTCATCAAGAGAGGTGTCATTAGGCCATAAACTGAGGCAGACAGCAGACTCCCCAGGTGTGAGCAGCAGGAGGTCTGGACCACATAGGTGAAGTGTTCCTTCCTTGACATCATCCCACCTCCCTCTTACGGTCTGTTCCAGAGGGCCAGGTGCTGTGGCTCATGCCTGTAATCCTAGCACTCTGGGAGGCCAAGGCGGATGGATTGCCTGAGCTCACGAGTCAGAGACCAGTCTGAGCCAGAGCGAGGCTGAGGCAAGTGGATCTCTTAAAGCCCAGGAGTGTGAGGTTGCTGTGAGCTGTGACAAGACAGCACTCTACCAAGGGTGACAAAGAGAGATTCTGTCTCAAAAAAAAAAAAAAGAAGTCTGTTTAAGAAAAATTTCGGATCTGAGAGCCAAGGAGAATACAACACTGGACCCCAAACTACTAGCTAGCAGTATCCTTGTGGGGACATGAATGTGGGAAGTGACTATTGACCTGCTAAAGGGCACCCTGATATGGGGATCTGGAGACACAGAGGCCTAGGAAGGATATCTCTGCCCCACCCCCAGCCTTACTTACATACCCTGCCTCTCCTGCCTGGACTCAGAGAGACCAGAATCCAGACAGTGAGTCTCCAGGCCCTCCCCCGCCACCCTCTTCCCAGCCGCACCTCCTGGCCCCACCTGCTCCCTGGGGCGCTGGGCTGGGTTGAGCTGGGTCTTGCCCAGGATTACTCCTCTCAGTGCCTCCTGTCTCTGCCGATGGTTGCTGCTAGGCATGGCCACTCGTCCTGGCTTGTGGCAGAGGACTCAGCCACAAGGTGGGCGGTTAGTGCTCTGGCACCATGGACTCCAGATCCAGCCCCTTCTTGACATCCCCACCTCCTCCCTCCAGTCCAGGCCCCCATTTCTGGTTTGGAAGATGGTTGTAGCCTCCTCAGTGGCTTTCCAGCTGTCATCCTGTCTCCCCCATAAGCCAGTTCCCCATAAGCAATCTATGTGGGAATCAGACCAGGGCACACCCCTTCATAAAACCCTCTGAAAGATCCCATTTCTCATAAATGAACTCCCAACCTCTTACGTTGACCTTTGCCCTCCCTCTAAGTTCCTCTCCCATTGATCTGGCCCCCCTCAGTTTCTTCACCCAATTACACAATGGCCTTTTTGCCCTTCCTCCAATGAGACAGAGATCTTTCTTATCTCAGAGCTTTTGCAGTCACATGGCTGGAAAGCCCTTACCTTCAGTCAGCATGGCTCTCCTTCCCATGGTGCAGCGCTCACCATCACAACTCAGAGGCCTTCCCTGACCACTGGCTTTATCTGAGGGGCCCCACTCCCCACAAATCATGTACATCCAGCAGCCTATTTTCATATACAATTGTCTAAAATAAACTTGTTTGTGTATTTACTTGTTTATTGTCCATCCCTCAGCAAGAATATAATCTCTAAGAGGACAGGTTTTGTGTCTCTCTTATTCACATCTGTATCCCCAGTGCCTCTTATCCCCCCACAGTGCCACAAAGAGTGCAAAATAAATATTTTCTCCAATGGATGATGAAGGACATGGTAAAGGCAGAGGCCAGTGGGGAAGGTATCTGGGGCCTTTATAGAATCACCTCAGCTTAGTAATGTCCATTTTTTCCTTTAATCCTCCCACTGCCCATCAGCTCCATTCATTCCCTCCTACTCCAGGGAAAGGAGTGTCTGGCTGACACTTGCCCCCAGGGGTATGTGGGGCAATCCCCAGTCTGACTGTGGGGGGAGGCCAATAAGTCCTAGAGCTCACAGAGGTGAGGGCTATGGTCCAGGCAGGCCGGGACTGTCCTGTGATTGCAGATCCTCAGAGCCAGGAGGGTCCTATAAGATCACGTGGTCGGACTTTCTCTCCCTGGAACCAAAGTGATGCTGCCTAACCAGGATTGAAAACCGTAGACCACCAGGCTCAAGGAATGGAACCTTGTTCAGGGGACCCCGAGCTGCTCACTTGCAGACGCTGACCCACTCGGTAATGCGGCACTCTTCGCAGACCACGAAGCAGCACCAGTGGAAGCGACAATGGCAGCGTTCGCTGCGCGTTTGGCGCAGGATGTTGTGGCCTCGGCCGCAGCACATGCTGCCACAGCCATCCGGGCCCGTGCTGCTCTTGTTGCACAAGCGGCCTACGGTGCCTGCGGAGTCCAGGCGCGGCTCGAGCTCGCAGAAGTCGGGCGACTTCTCGAAGTACACCAGATCGGCAGGGCTGGCCCGGCGGCGCTGCCCGGGAGCTCCCGGGGCGGGCGAGGGTGCCCCCGCAGGGCTGGGCTCCAGCTGGCCGCCGTTGCGGTTGTGCGGCCGGATGAGCGTGGCGCGGTGGAAGCGGCTGCGCAGCAGCGCCCCCACCACGCGGAACTCTGGCGTCACCTGCCAGCAAGTCTTGAGCTGGCAGCTGCCTGACGTGCCGTGGCACTTGCACTTCCGCCGCATGTTCTCCATCACTGCCTGCGGAGGAAGGCACTATGAGGGCCAGCCCCACCTAAACGCTGAACCCACTCCCATCGCAAAGCAGCGGACGCAGAGCCAGGCAGTCAGGAGAACTATACCTGCTCTTCTGCCTCTCCCACCTGCCTCCCACCAGGCCAGGCCCTGGGGGAATTCCCTCCTTCCGGCGCCCCTCTACTCCTGCCAGCTTTCCTCCGCAGCTGCAGGGGGCCCTTGGGGCTGGAGCTCTTGCTTCCTGAGGGGGGATCCCACGTCGTCAGGGAAATTCCCTCTCCTTCCATCCCTGGGGTAGGGTCCAGGAGCAGGTGGGTGCTGGCCCACTACATCCCAGCCCCAAAGCCTCTGGCCTTATTCCAAGCTGTGAGTGGGACCCCTGGCCCTGCCTATCTTTTGTGGGAAGTCAAAGGAGAGTGCACAGGAGCTGAAGAGACTGTCCCCCCCACCACCACCAAATACTGGCTGGAGCTTAATTCTCTGCCCTGTGCTGAATGTCAGGGTACCTCCTGTGAAGCGAGCCCAACAGGTGCCAAAGTTCTACCTGAGGACATAATAGAAGCCAGAGAGAACCCAGTGAAAGTGGAGAAGGTCCCCAGGCCTCAAGGGAGGTGATTGTGGGGACACAGCCTATCCACTCCCACTCAGCCTGAAGCCCCACTCCTCCCAAAGAACACCCTGGGGAGGCGCCTGTAGTTCAGTGGTTAGGGCGCTGGCCACATGCTCTGAACCTGGCCAGGCCTGCTAAACAAACAAACAACAAAAATCACCTTGGCATTACCCTCACCAGAGACCTGGGAGGAAGGTCCTCCTTTCCCCCACTTCACTCCAAAAACACACCCTCAGACAAGGAGAGCAACAGGGCCCCCAGAGAGGGATCCTGCCCCACCAGGTCTTAAAGGACTCTGCAGCTTATATGTGTAGCCTATGGTGTCACAACCATGTGGGAACCAGCCCAATGCCTCCCTATGCCAGCAGCTCCAGAACATCTGCTTCCCACAGGCAGCAGCCATTAATTAGCCAGTTTAACTAGAGGAGGAGGAGGAGGAAGAAAAGGAGAAGGAGGCACAGTGGTATGAGCTAGGATGGGAGCAAAGCTTGGGAACAGAGCTGCATGGACAGGGAAGACTGTGTGGGAGCTGGACATGACCTGAGAGCCAGTGTGCCTTGGTTTACCCTGCCTCTAAGTCAAGATAGGAAGTGTTAAGTCAGCTTAGAGTCTTTGTGGAGGAAGAAAATGAAACCAGTCATGGGCTAAGAGGCCAAGAGAAAAAGGAGTGACAGGAAGTCAGGAATAAGAACTGAGCTGGCTAGGGAGGGTCAAGAGAAGGGATGAGAATGGATGGCCAGAAAAAAAAGGTGCTGAGCTACCATGAGGGCCAATTGGGCATCAAAGAGTAGGCTGACAATGTAGAACAAAAGAGCACAGGCTCAGAGCTCAACTACCTGAGAATGAATCCTGCCTCTACTACTTTCTCCCTAATTGCATCACCGTAGGCAAGCTTCTTGGTCAATCTGCTCCTCAGTTTCCACACTTAAACCTAAGGTTAGTAATAGTCCTCACCTCATAGGTAGTTGTAAGGATTAAATAGGTTCATATGTAGGAAACTGCTTGGGACAGTGCCTGACACAACAGAGTAAGCACTCGGCTCTGCGCCTGTGACTCAACAGGCTAAGGCGCCAGCCACGTACACCTGAGCTGGCGGGTTCGAATCCAGCCCGGGCCCGCCAAACAACAATGACGGTTGCAACCAAAAAATGGCCAAGTGTGGTGGCGGGCGCCTGTAGTCCCAGCTACTTGGGAGGCGGAGGCAGGAGAATCTCTTGAGCCCAGGAGTAGGAGGTTGCTGTGGGCTGTGATGCCACAGTACTCTACCCAGGGGGACAGCTTGAGGCTCCATCTCAAAAAAAAAAACAGTAAGCACTCAATAAATGCAGGCTATCATTACTTTCTTTTTTCTTTTTTTGAGACAGAGCCTCAAGCTGTCACCCTGGATAGAGTGCCGTGGCATCACAGCTCACTGCAACCTCCAATTCCTGGGCTCAAGCGAGTCTCCTGCCTCTGCCTCCCAAGTAGCTGGGACTACGGGCGCCCGCCAGAACACCCGGCCATTTTTTGGTTGCAGCCACCATTGTTGTTTGTCTGCTGGGCTGGATTCGAACCGGCCAGCTCAGGTGTACGTGGCTGATGCCTTAACCCGTTGAGCCACAGGCGCCGAGCCTGTCATTACTTTCTTCTTCAGTTTATTTCTTTAACTTATTTTTAGTGAATGACCTTTGAGGTGACATAAGCATTTGAGGGCAAGGGACAAAGAAGGCAATAGTAACATATTCTCACAGTGGTCCTGAGGACCCTCTCTTAGCTCACCTCACTGCAGGAATCTCTCATTCTAGACTGCACTGATAGGCTAGGAGAGATCACCCACTTAAGGAAAATTAGAATTGAGAATGGGTGATCTAGTTCAACCTCCTGGCTCTAGAGGAGACAGGTGGCAGCGCCAGACCTAGAGTCCTAAGGTGCTGAATGCCACTTTCTCCAGTGACACCCTGACTTGGAGGAAGTGGGAGGAACAGGTTGCTGGGGGACGGGGTGCTGATCCAGTGCTGCCAGGACTATTTCATCCCTTCCCCAGGCCTAGGATCTGGTGCACAGTAGGTACTCATGAATGTTTGCTGATTGAATTAGAAGGTTGCAGAGGTGGGGGAGCAGTCCCCAGAAGAGAGGTAAGCCTGGAGGAGGGCGAGCCACAGGCAGGGCTTTGGAGCGGCCTGAGGGGCGGGGCTCTTACCTGCCTCCCGACTCGATTGTTGTGAAGCCTCATGCGCGCGTGGATGTCTTTGTGAGGCTCCCGGGAGTCTAGAAAGTCCTTAGAGAAGCGCTCCCCGAAGCCCACGTCGGGGCTGCAGCCGCCCCACTCCCAGGAGTCCTGTAGACCGGGGCTGGCAGGGGGCAGGGCTGGGTGTTCTGGGACCCCGTGGCTCAGACCTTTACCGCGCTGCAGCGCATCCAACTGCAGGCGGTGCAGCTTCCGACGAAAAGCCTCCTCGTCCCCCCGCCGTGATGCATCGCAGCCGCATGCCCGCAGTTTGCCGAGGGCACAAGCGTTGGACACCGCGTGCACCACACCAGCTGCCGCAATGGCGTAGGCGAAAGCGCTCTCTCGGAATCCTGCAGTTAGAGACCCAGAAAGCATTGACTCTGGAGGAGCCTCCACATACCATTTCTCTGCCCACTCTGCCCACCCTGCCCAACCTTATCATACCAGGGAGAAACTGAGGCCCTTATCATACCAGGGAGAAACTGAGGCCCAGTATGGCGGAGGGTCTGGTACAAGAGTACAGAGCCAAAGAAGGCCAGAAACCATGCCAGAAGCTAGGTCTAGAGAGGCAGGTTGATAGCCATTTTCTTTTTGCGCTTTTCATTAATATCACCTTTGGTAAGCTCAGAATTTGTGTTTGCATCCTCTCGTGTAGGGCAGAAAGTACCTCTTGAATACACGCTTTTTTACAATTGGAGACTTTGTCTTGGTGTGTGCCACACCTTTTGGGGGCAAAACACAATTTTAAGAGGGACTTTACCTAACAAGTGCAATCAGTGTAACCTGGTTTCTTGTACCCTCAATGAATCCTCAACAACAATAATAATAATAATAAAAGTAGGGTCTGCGCCCATAGTTCAGTGAGTAGGGTATCAGCCACATACACCAAAGCTGGTGGGTTTGAACCGGGCCCGGTTCTGCTAAAAACAATGACAATTGCAACCAAAAAATAGCCGGGCATTGTGGTGGGCGCCTAGATTCCCACCTGTTGGGGAGGATGAGGCAAGAGAATCACTTAAGCCCAAGAGTTTGAGTTGTTGTGAATGATGATGCCATGACACTCTACAGAGGGCAACACAGTGAGACTTTGTCTCAAAAAAAAAAAAGTGTCATTAAAAAAAAAAGGTTGGAGACTTCACCTATTACCTCCTACGTTGCCATCTGCAATTTTAAAATAATCCTGCAGAAAGAAGGCAAAATTTAACCTAAAGAATAACAAGCAGGCAGTGCCTGTGGCTGAAAGGACTGAAAGGAATAGGGCGCTGGTCACATATGCTGGAGCTGGCGGGTTCAAAACTAGCTCCACCAAAAACTGCAAAAAATAATAATAATAATAACTTGCCAATGGCAGAGTCCTGTCTCCTGGGATGTGGGAAATCGATGAGCAAGAAGGGAAAGAAGATGAACCCATGGCTCCTAACGCTTCCTGCCCCAAGATTGTCTGCCTGGTCTTTGCCCACTTTAGGTCCAGCCCAGAAACCCCCCACCAATGGCCAGAGACATGAATCAGCAGAGCTCCCCCTTCCTTGTCTACAGGACATCCTGGAAAGTTGGTCAGAAATGGGCACTACCCAGTCACCTTGCCTGTGGGCTGTCTGTCAGCTAAAGGGATTGTTTTAGGGATGTTAGAGGTAAGTCCAGAATCCTACACTGGGTCTGGCATACAGTCATGTTGGACATCGAGAGGGACAGGCAGGCTGAGGCAGACACCTTCCACTAGATGCTCAGGAGGCACAAAGACTCGCCCTAACTAAGCCACTTTCAGTACTGTGGCAGAGCTGGCCATTGACTAGTCCACACTGCCTTCTTGCTGGATGTGCCTGAGCCATCTTCTAGGAATGATCTGTGGCAGGGGGAAGACAACTTGCAGAGGAGGGTCCAGCTCATGGACCTACAACCTACCTCTTTCTTATTCTGTGTCTGAGAAAGGACCAACTAGAAGTAAGTTCTGGTAAAAGTCTGACCTCTGGACCCCAGATAGAGAGCAGAAATGAAATAAGAAGGGAGCAAGAATATCTCCCACACAGGGAATAGAATCCACCTGTGCCATGGGCCCCTGTGGGAGAAGGCCAAAATCTGGCCAGGATGGCCTTGGAGGAAGGAGAGAGTCAGATGAAACAAAAACCTCTGTGTCCTTCCACCATCAAGGCTGGGAAGACCTGGGTGTAGGACACAGCTCTGACTTTAACCTTTCAAGCGTAAATTATATCATCTAATGGTTTGTACTCTCATATTAATCTGACATTTAAAAATAAGTAAAATTTAAAAATAGAAAAGACTGGGAGGACATTTCCTCAGGAGCTTCACAGACCCCAAAGAGCCAACCAGGACTGGACGGAAGTCCTAGCCCAATCCTACTCCCTTTTTTTTTTTCTTTCTTTTTTTCTTTTTTCTGTTTATTTTTTTATTTTGTTGTTGTTGCAGTTTGGCCAGGGCTGGGTTTGAACTCGCCACCCTGGGTATATGGGGCCAGCACCCTACTCACTGAGCCACAGGCTTTTGTTGAGACAAAGTCTCACTATGTTGCCCTCATAGAGTAGAGTGCTGCGGCGTCACAGCTCATAGTAACCTCCAACTCTTGGGCTTAAGCGATTCTCTTGCCTTAGCCTCCCAAGTAACTGGGACTATGGGCACCTGTCACTGTGCCCGGCTATTTTTTGTTGCAGCTGTCATTGTTGTTTAGCTAGCCCGGGCCAGGTTCGAATCCACCACCCTCAGTCGGTGTATGTGGCTGGCACTGTAACCACTGTGCTACAGGATGCTGAGCCCCAATCCTACTCCTAATCCTTACGCCCCTGCATCACAGAGCCCTGTACTCCCCTTCCTGCCTAAGACAAAGGAAAAAAAAATAGACAAGCTATTTAGTAGTTAAGAAGCCAGATTGCCTCCCAAAGCTAGGATTACAGGCCATGAGGTACCATGCCCAGACAAGGTAGTAGATTTAAAGTGTTTAGAATAGTGCCTCACTCATAGTAAGTACTACATGGACTTTAGCTATTAAGTTCTTCCTGCCATTAGACTTCATTCACTTCTGCTACATTTCAAGCCATTGTTTTTTGTTTCACGATCACAGACAGAGCCCAGAGGCTCATGATCCATCCTAGAATAGATCATTTGGCCTACCAGAGGCCCATGAAAGCAGACTCTTCCTCTCTGTATTCTCTTTCCAGGTCATGGAATCTCAGTATCTTTTTTTCATAGGAACCCAGCTATGAACAGATAGAAGGGAAAAGGGAATGGGTTGGAGCTTTCAATGAGGATACTAGGAATTAGCAGGAGCTGCAGAGGAGTGGAAACTACTCTGGGGAAATGGGGCCCAAGGGAATAAGGGTGGACCCAAGCACCTGGGAAGAACACCCTACATTATCCCTTGCTCTTTATCTATGGAACTCTAAGCACTTCTTTTATGCTAGAGGAACCATCAGCCTGCTTCTTGGACACATGGAAATACTCAGACTGTCAGAGGCAGCTTGAGTCTCAGAAATCACTGCCACCCCACACACCACCACCACCAAACACACACACACATTATGCAAAGGGGGAAAACCCAAGGTCATAGGGATTATGAAGCTGGACCCAGATCCAGCTCTCCCAGCTCTCAGGCCTGACAACTTTCTGCTCTAAGGGAGTCCTACTACAGAGTAAGAAACAAAGGCAGCCCAAGATTCTATAGCCTTGCCTGTACATGGCAACAGAAAAGAACAAGGGTCTGGTTCAGATGGTGGTTGTGCAGGGCCAACTACCATCCTCCAGGCTTTCCCATTCAAGGGTGGGCCTGGAGGAATCTGGAGAAATGTAGCCCACAGCCTGCAGAAAATACTCCTACCCCATGCAGCTAAGGACATATTCCCCTACACCACTCCATGGCCTCTGACAGCTGTCACAGCCACGTGTAGAGGTGATCAGGCACAGCCTGTGTGGCCACTCTCTGCTCCAAGCATCCAGGCCTCAGAGAAGTCCATCCCCCTTGGTCTGCCCCCAGCTCCTGTTCAGGGCCCCAGTTTCAGTCCTGGCCCCGACTGTCTGGGGCAGACACAGGCACTGTGCCATCTGGCCAGCTGGAGGGGGAGAGGGGTGGGGCCATGGCCAGCTGGGCTGCCCAGAGCAGAAGGGGGGGCTCTCGTTAAGACGCACAATTAGCCGCCCTGCCTTTGATCTGGGACAGGGACTGCCAGCATCTAAGTGGAGTCAGCTGCTGTTACAGGCCACAGCCAAACAGCCAGGAAGGGGCTGGGGGAGGAGGTTCAGAGGGCAGGGGAGGAGAGAGGATTTAGGAGCCAGTGGGAACTAGGAGGAGTTTGAGAAGCTTGAGCCCTGCCCATTCAAATCAAAGAGGGAGGAAAGGGGAGAGGGCTGGTCTCCATTCCTTCCATGCAAATATTCTGTGTATGCTTGTGTGCCTGGATGGAGAGAGAGAGATTAGTGTGCATGTGGGAACACTTAGGTGTGACACTGAATGGAGCCACACACTTGTAAAAATGGGGGTAGGGGTGTGGGGGTGGGCAGTATTGTTTCTTCAAAAACTCCCTTATGGCACAAGCTCACCTCTCTGGGCATACAGTGGGAGTTCATATCGGCCTTGCAGCTTGGGCAATGGTATAGCAGGGAATTGGGTGCAAACTGTAAAGTAGCTGGCCTGCATTCAAGTCCTAGCTTGAGGGTTCACTTTTAAGCTGTGTGACTAATGGCAAATTACCCAACCTCTCTTAGCTTCATTACTAAAATAAGAATAATAATACAAATAATACAACCTCCTGAATGGGTATGGTTTGAGGGTCCTAAAGCATAGATGAAGTGCTACAGTGTTCAACACATAACAGGTGCTTAATATTTATGGGCTAATTTATTGGGCGTCATTAAAAAAATAGGACCCTAGGTGATCCTGGAATATGAGTCCCTGTGCCTCAGTTTCCCCATCTGATCACCACCCCAAGCCCTGGAGGCCTAGGCATAAAACCAAGATTCCCTGAAAGTGAATATAAAAGGTAGGTGGGAGGGCGGCTCCTGTGGCTCAGCGAGTAGGGCGCCGGCCCCATATACCGAAGGTGGCGGGTTCAAGCCCGGCCTCGGCCGAACTGCAAAAAAAAAAAAAAAAAAAAATAGCCGGGTGCTGTGGTGGGCGCCCGTAGTCCCAGCTACTCGGGAGGCTGAGGCAAGAGAATCGCTTGAGCCCAAGAGCTGGAGGTTGCTGTGAGCAGTGTGACGCCATGGCATTCTACCAAGGGTGATAAAGTGAGACTCTGTCTCTACAAAACAAACAAACAAACAAACAAACAAACAAAAATGAATAAATAAAAAAATTTAAAAAAAAAAAAAAAAGGTAGGTGGGAGAAGAATGAGTCAGGGCTGTGGAAAGCAGATCCTGGACAGTCCAACTGCTGATTTCCCCTGGGCTGGAAACCCAGCTGTAGGCCACAAGGCCTCACAGCCCCCTTTTCCATCCATTCCAAATGGGTTTGGGACTTAGGGAAGCAGTGCCTGTGCTGTGTGGGAGATCCTTGGGACAGGCTCACCACTTTTTGAATCTACTGCACTCCCCTCTCTCAAGCCTCTCCCTGACCTCTCATGCCCCTTTCACTGGCCTGAGCCTAGCCCCCTGTAGTTCCTTCCTCAAATTTCCCGCTTGTCCCCACATCCCCAGATAGATGGAAGCATTCGCTGTTCTCACAGTGAAGCGCTCCCCTCTAACAACTCTACCTATCACCTAACCCAGGTACAAACACTCTGGGTCCTCAGTACAAAAGCTGGGATAGCAGTGCCATTGGCAGTTAGATCATTGCTGTCCCTGGGCTGGGCAAAACAGGGCTTTGGGCCCTCCCACAGCTTTTTCTGACTCTCTCTAGCCCCTGGGAGACCCCATCCCTTCCTCCTACCAGCAGTCTTCTCCTTGGCCAGGGAAAGCCCCATTATATGCCTCCCTTTCCCAGGCCTGTCCACTCCAGATGCTCAAACATTCTTACCCCTCCCTCATTTATCATTCCTACAATCCTTCCAGCCCAACCCATCTCAAGGAAGATATCAGGACAATTAGGTGACATTAAGGAAGTCCCAAGAGACTACCTCCCCACACCCAACAGTCTCTGAAATTTAAATATGGCAGAATCCACTTTTAAGAGAACCCCATTAGTTACCTGGGTCAGAAAAAGAGTCAACACCCTGATATTCCACTTGGGGGAAATTGAAGTCACCTGTCCCCACAAAGGACAATCCATAGTTTGAAAAAAGGGGAGACTCGTTGTGGAAGGAACCAGATCAGGGTCTGGTTGCTGCCAAGAGTAGCCTCCTGGGATTCAGATTTAGCTCCTTGCCCAGGAGACCCGACTAGAGGGACCAGGAAATGACCCTGGAGGAGGATGAACCAGGATATGGAGTGGGAGAGAAGTGCAGTGGCAGCCAGTGGAGAAGGCGAGTGGCAGATTTCTTTCCGGAAGCCCAGAGTCTCCTCTAAGGAGGATGAGGTAGAAGAGGTGTGAGATGTCTCAGTGGGGTTAGGGGGAGCAGAAGCCACAGAGATAGGGTGGTGTTATGAGGCCAAGGAAGGAGCCGCTGTCCCAAACCTCCCCGTGCGGACGCCAGGGTGCCTCCCTGCCCTGGCTAGCCTCAGCAAGTCTCCCCCCTCCACCCCTAACCTCGTCCCCCCAGCTCACCTCCCACTTATTAAACTGCAGGTGAACCCGGGAGTGCCTGGCGCCCGGCCAACCCTGCGGGGTTGCACTGCTCCAAACTTGCCCCCAAGCTTCAAAGACCCCAGGTCCTTCTGCTGGCCACACAGGCCTGACAAGGTGAGCGAATTAGGCCGCCTGGGTTCACTCAGTCCAGAGGGAACAGGCGGACCAGAGGGGACACTGAGACCCAGGAGAGAGAAAAAGCTTGCCTTGCCTAACCCAAAGCGGCAAAGATGAGAGAACCTCGGCGCCAAACCAAGTCCCCAGTGAGCAGAAACCAAAGCAAGAGCTGTAAGAGTTCTCTCGAGGGCCTCAGAGGGAAACGGGGCTGTCGGGACTGCGGGTGACCTAGAAACCCAAGGGGTTAGAGCGAGCGCGTGGCGGCGGTGAGCGCTGGCAGGTCTCGACCAGGGCTTGAATGATGTCGAGGCCTGTCACTCGGGCTCGGCAGCCGCTCCTGGATTGCGGCAGGGTGAGCGAGGCGGGAGCGCGGGACAGGGTGGGGGTGCCCTCTCCGTGAGCGGCGCGGCTGGGGCCAGGAGCCGTCTGCCGCGGCCCGCGGGGATTAGTTCGCGGCTGCATGCCGCCACACGCGTCGGGCTGGGCTCGGCCCGGGTAGAAACAGCGCCCCGGGCGCGCGGGGGAGGGAGGAAGGAGCGCGCGCGGGGGCGGGGCGGGTGGCCTGTGGCTGGCTTTGGGGAGGCTGGGTTGGCCCCAGATTTGGGGGCCCACAGTATGCAACCGGGTCCTGGTGAAAGAGAAAGGCTCTGGCCTTCTAAATACTTTCCAAAGTTGGGGTACATTAGACCCTGATTACTCCAGAAGCCCAGGGATCCAAGGCTACAGGGTACAAGGCTACCCTGCTTACTCACTGTCAACTGAGAATTGGACAAGTCCAAGGAACCAGGACCATGAGGTCCCCATCCCACTCAAGCAGCTGGGAGAACACGTAGATATACCCAGCTAGGCCTATCCATGCAGGGCCCCCATCTTTCCAGAAGACCTGAGTCAAGGCCTAAGATACCAAGCAGGTCAGGAGGTGGTTGTAAGTGGAAGTGAGTGATGAAACATCCTGCCATTTCCAGCCCAAGCCACTCTAGGGAGCGTCAGGATAGGCCCTGGGTCACCTAGAATTCTGTAGAGAGGACAGGGAGTGGGCTTCAACTTCTCTGAGCTGTGAGGGAAAGAGGCGTTCACAGGGCTGTCAGGCCTGTGGAAAGGCAGCCACCACACGAGTATCTCTGATTCAGAGAGTTTTTCAGGAGTGGCAGAGGATGACACAGAGGCTGGTAGTATACCCCACCAGTAATAGCTTCTGCAGAAGCAAAGACATTTTTGCCTGCCCCGGCTTCCCTCATTGGCAGAAAGTCCTCACACGCTCTCCATCCTAAGTGTGGTTTACTAAGTAAAGGCAGGTGACAGATAAAGTTATTTCCTGGGCCTAGAGATTCGTGGTGTCAGTGATAGAGCAGGGTGACCCAGAAGTCCAGTTCTTAGGCATGGAATCTGCCACCCTCGTCCACAAAGCCCAGCCTAGAGCCACATCTGCCTCATTTGTATGTCCCCATGACCTTTCTGAGATCAGAAAGAGACAGGAGAGCAGCATGGCTGACAGATAGGCACATGGAGAGGGTGCTGCCAGCTTGAAGGAGTGGGTTAGGGATGGCTGGGAATAGATTCTGGGGTGGAGGTTTGGGATGGGGCAGGCAGGGAGACAGAGGGGCAAGGGTGAGGGCCAGCTACCTCTGCTGAAGATGGGACTCTCATAGGGGATCTTGTTTCGAGTCTCGAGACTAGAGCAGTTCCAGCGCTGGTCCCGGAACTGGTGTTGGCACTCATGGATGGCAATCTGGATGCCCTGGATGGCTGAGGCAGCCACATCAGGGTGACGCACACACACCTCCATCTGCCGCCGGCTCAGGCCTGGCAATGTCAGGCACACTGTGTTGGCATTCAGCACAGGCTCCGGGGGGAGGCGGAGGCCCAGGATATCGTTGGGTGCTGACCTGCAGGCATGTGGGGTGGGGTAGGTAAGTGTTTGGGGGAACCAGTAGGGCCCCATCTAACAACACACTCTGTCCCAAGGCCACAATCCCTCTGTTCCAACCCCCACTTCTTAAGGTTGGGCCCATCTACATTCCTAAACATTCTTCTTTCCTTGACCTCCTTACTTTTGTCCCTTCTAAACAAAGCACCCAGTGGCACACCCACACAGGTAAACATGTAAATGCACACACATCTGCTGTGCCTGAACGCACAGCATTTCATGAGTACATATCCAGGCATAGATGCTCATGTATACAGGGTCCTCCAAGAGCCCATTCCTAAAGACATTTTGGATGGTCATATTCATGCAGACACACATCTGCACACATTGTGGTGGACACACAGACCCAGAAACACTTATGCACAGGCAAACTGCATTGGTCATAGTTACAGACACACACAAAGACTCATATTTGCACATGTGTTCATCTTAACATACATTGACCCATGAACTCTCATAGTCACATACACACAAATATGTAAACTGCTGTTTACTGACACATCTTGCTGGGATAAAGGGCTCACTTGATCTTACACACACACAAACGCACACACATACTCACAACTCTTCCAGTCTCCACTGACCCCTCCTGGGCTACCTGCTTCAAGCCCCCCAACTCCTGCCCCTTCCAGGGGGCAATCTGCAAGGTGGAGCCAGGCAACTTGAGCTTACTCCTGGAGTGAGTGTGCATTCCCCCAGCATGGCAAAGACCCTAGGTTGGCCCTTGTTCCCCCCTCATAGGCTCCCCTTCTTGTTGCCATCACTCCCCTGGGCACTGCCCTGATTCCCTAGACTGCGCTATCCTTGTCACCACTCCAACTCACTCCTGTGAGGGTGCTCACTGTCTTTCGTTTGGAACCAGTACTTTCCTGTGACCCTGTCCCTCCCTCTTTCCAGGGTCTTTTGCCCAGGCAGGAGCACCACAAGCCCCTTCCACCCCCCAGGGTCCCAGCTCTCCAGGAGGCGGAGCATGAGGTGAAGTCTCACCTGGGCACGGCAGCAGCCAGCAGTAGTAGGAAGAACAGGAGCGCCCAGAGCGCGGGCCGCGGCTGGGGCCGGGGTTGGAGCCGCAGCCAGGGGTGAGGGTGGGCGCTGCCCATGGCGCGCAGGCCGTGACAGGCTGGAGGTGGGGGGCTCACGGCCCGGTGGGACTGGCGAGCCAGGGGCGGCGGCGCATGATCGGCGGGGGTAGGGGCGCTGCCACACACGGCTCCTACTCGGGTCAGGGCTCCCAGAGCAGACGGCGCCCGCCTCCCAGCTCCATGGGGCAGCGCCCCCGGGCACCGCCCTCGGGGGGGGGGGTGAGAGCGGGCGAACCGGGCACCTCCTGGCACAGGGGTCCGGGGAATTTCCCGAGGCCCCCCTTTGACAACTCCCTGTGCCTCTCGAGGATAAGGGGGGCCCGGAGGTGCAGCGGGCTGGGGACGCGAGGCCGGGGTGCTGGGGAGCTGACGCTTCCGAGGGCGTGCGACGCGGAGGGGGTTGGGGGGGCGCGGCACTGTCTGTGCCGGCTCCCACCGCCTAGAAAGTGACTGACTGTCCCAGCTCAAGGAGCTCTGCCACCTCCCCTTTCCTCCCCCCACCCCCCATTTAGTGTCTCAGGGCTCTACCCCACGTGACGTCACGACTGGGGGAGTGGAGACGTGTACACGTCCCGAGGCCACCGCGTCCGTCCGCTCGCGACTGGGGGTGGGAGCCGCTGTACTGAGGGCGGGGAAGGAGGGGTGTTGGGGTCTGTGCCCGTGTGCTCAGGGAGATGCATGTGCACCCCGCCGCGGGGTTGTGTGGGGAAGGTGTTACTGCAAGTGTGTGTTCCTGGCAGATACACAGCTGCCGAGGAGTGTCCCCACCCCACCCCAACACACACACACACACACACACACACACACCTGCGGGGTCTGTGGAGGAGGGCTGGCCCTTCTGCTGGCCTCCTCCACCTAAGGAGGTACTGCCTCCGGGCCTGCCTAGCATGTAAGGCAGGGTCGGGGTCCTGCAAAGGGGTTTGGTAGCCTCTGGCTCTTTCTTTTGCTATGTGACCTTAAACAGGTGCCTCCTGCTCACTGAGACACCCTGTGCCATGTGTGAAATGAGGTTAATGAGGCCCACCTCACCTGGTCAGTGAGCCAATGAAGGCAAAAGCATCACCTCAGGCTTCCAGTAAATGCTTGTTTGGAAATGGAGCACCCTGGTGTGGTACACCCTGGGAGGGGGGATTAGAGAACCTTTTAATCCTGGTCATCTTAACGAACCTCCTTTTATTTACAAGAAACTCCCTGAGGCTCAGAGAGGGTTATATCTTTCTTAAAATCACACAGAAAATTAGTGGAAGAACTGTAATCAAATCCAGTTCTCCTGACTCCCAGTGCAGCCAGGGCTGCTTGCTTGTGCCTGAGGATGCTCTGAGTCTTACCCTGGCCCCGCCTGCACATAGTCCTCCAGGAGTGCCCCAACACCAGCCTCCTAGCTCAGGCCTACTCGTCTCTGGCATCATTTCCTGTCCACCCATCCCAAGTGAATACTGGGCCCCTCCTTAATATGGGGCAAGTATGCTAGGTTCAGGCCAAGGCCTGAGAACCAGAGGGTAGAAAGAAAATGCTCTGCCTTCTGTGTCTAGCTCTAACCTGGCCCTAATAGTGAATCCTACTCTTGCTGTGGCCTCAGTATCCTCCTCTGTAAAATGGGCACAAGCCTTCCTCTCTATATCCACACATCCCTCCCACCCCTGTGCCCCCTTTCTCTGAAGAGAGCCCCTTCTGGCTTAGGGACAGAACTGTAATGGAGCCTGTGGGCTCAGAGACAAAAGGGGCCCATTCCTGGAATTGCCCATCCCTGGGGAATTGGAGGAGAGGGGTGGGGCCTTCCTTGTCCCCAGACTGTCAGGTGGTGGGGGCAGCGCGAACAACAGCAGGCTAACGGCATCTTACCCCTCCTTTCCCCATCTCTGCTGGCAGCCACCGCAGCTGTCAGGAATTAAGGGCTTGAGGCTGCTGGGGGTGGGGGTGGGGCAGTGGGGGGGGAGCAGTCTGGCTGGACAAGAGGAAAACAGCTGGGGGCAGGAAGCAGTCTGCCTCAGCCAGAGCCTTGTTTGACCCCAGCTGCCCCCTGCCCTCCTTACTCTTCCCCACAATGCTATAGAGGAAGGGACATGGGTAGGAAAGGGCATGAGTAGGGACAAGGTAGGACCAGACTCAGCATAGGACAGAGGCAAGAGCCCAGAATGAGAAAAGGCACCAGCAGGCTGGAGAGCCATGTTCTCATTGGCTGTTGAGGAAATTGAGACCTAGAAAGTATTCGGAATAGGCCCAATATGACACAGAGCGGGGTTCATAATCCAGTTGCAGACCTCCTTGCTCCCTGTTCAGTGCTCACACTAGTAGTTCCCACGCTTGAGGCAGCATATGTATTCCCTGGGGGAAGCCATTGTGGGAAATAGTGATTCCAGGCCCCACACAGCTGAATCATCCTTTTCAGGGAGAAGGCCTGGGGTTCTGCATTTCTAACCAGTATCCCAAATGATTTGGTAGGGCCCACCTTTGAGTAATGAGGCTAATTTAGTTGAACAGCTGATTTTTTTCCTTTGACCTCCTTCTAACAAGGGAGGGTCTCTTTGCTCCCACACTCCACTTTTCATGAAACATAAAGGTGTAATGGAGACAGAAAAAAATCTATTCTTTGAAAACCTAGGAGGCAAATAATGATACCCAAAGCTTGCACTCAAGCATAGTTCTGGCCTGATGTCACGAGGGTTAGGAGTGCCCAAGTGTGGGGCACTTTTTAGTCCAGGGAGGGTATATGCAGGCACAGAGCCTGGGCATGTATATGGATAAGGCTGAGAGAAAGTGTCTGCAGCTAGGGCCTCAGCCCCATATGACCCACACTATGGCCAAGCCCCTATCAGCAGTCTCCGGAACCCACCCTGGCTCTGCCCCTGCCCTGGCCCTTAGCCCAGCCCCAACCCCCGCAGCCACAGCTTGAGACCACAATTACAGGGGCCACTGGGGTGGGGGAGCATGGGGGATGAAAGGCAGCTTGGAGAATGGTTCCAGCTGTGGCAGCTCTGGAGGAGGTTGCAAGGAAGAAGGGCCGGGGACGCACCAGGGTGAGAACAGGTGGGACCCTCACAGCCCCAGCCTAGTCCTGTCTAGCCCTGGCTCAGTCCTGATGCTCAGCTGAAGTCTGTATTGGTGAAGAAGAGAGAGAAAGAGGCCCAGCCCAATGGGGGCTCTTTCCCCTGTTATCCAGGTCTTAGGGACCACTCCCCCCAAGGAAGGTAAAGGGGAACAGCTTGCTGCTTCATCCCCCAAACTCCTAATATGTTTGGTCATTGTAGGAAAAGGGAAATGTTTCCTGAGTTCTTGGCCTCAGGCTGGTTGATCTAGCCTTCCACCCAGCCTCCTCACCCATCTGCTTGCCTTCCTCCTGTTCCTGATGTGGTCACACACATCTGGGGTGCTTCTGTGCTCTTTTCCCCCATTTTCCCTGTTCCACATGTTCCCCACTACCCAGCCATTAGGGGACCTTGATGGCTTAGACTGCCTGGGGCTAAGCAGCTGGGTGAGCAAGGGGGGAGGCCAGTGATGGGGGAACTCTGAGCTCTGCCTCCAGCCCCTTCCCAAGGCAACACTATAAAAATGCAGGGCTGTCTCTGAGCTCAAAAAGGACAAGGCTAATGGTCCCAGTGGTGCCTGCTGGACCATGACATAGAAAGCAGTTCCGAGACTCCTCCCAGGCTTGATCACAAAAGATGGACAATGACTATATGACTACCAGTTTAAAAATTTGAAGTGCACTCTCGCAATGTATGAAGATCAGGCACCCATATTTCATGATAGGAAGATTGAAGCTCAGACAGGTTAATTGACTTAACCAAAGTCAGGCATTTTTCACTGCACCATACTACTTCCTCTGAATTCCTTCTACCTTACTTAGGGTTATGTCAGTTCATGCGGCTGCCTCAGTTTCCCTCTGTCACATCATGGAGGAAGATATCCAGCATCACCCACCCCATCTTCTTTTTTTCTTTTAATTAAGACAGAGGCTGGGCACCCATAGCTCATAGTAGTTACGGTGCCAGCCACATGCTCTGGGGATGCTAAACAATAACAACAAAAATAGGCAGGTACCTGTAGTTCCAGCTACTAGGGAGGCTGAGGAAAAAGAATAACGTGAGCCCAAGAGTTGGAGGTTGCTGTGAGCTACGACACCATAGCACTCTAACGAAGGCAACAAAGTGACACACTGTCTCAATTTTAGAAAGAGAGAGTCTCACTTTGTCACCTTTGGTAGCGTTCCATGGCATCATAGTTCACAGTAACCTCATACTCTTGGGCTCAAATGATCCCCTTGCCTCAGCCTCCCAAGTAGCTAAAACTATAGGCACCTGCCACAACACCTGGCTACTTTTTTTTTGGAGACAGGGTCTTGCTCTTCCTCAGGCTGGGTCTCTAACTCCCTAGTTCAAGCAATTCACCCGCCTCAGCCTCCCAGAGTGCTAGGATTTCAGGTATGAGCCACCGTGCCCAGCTACACCCACCCCATCTTATCACTGTGGGGCCTGACAGTGGTAGAGACAGTGTGTCTGGTCCTACATCAGGGCCAGCCCAGATGTCCCACGCAGTTTAGAACCAACCCTAGCAGCTTAATCCAAGGGACCACAGTTCTTGCTTCCTTCCAGTCCTACCCTCTCCTACCCACTGCTTTCTTGAGTTTCCCAGTGTCCTGCAGGTTGTCACTCCCTGTTAAGAAGGAAGCTGGGCTCTGAGTGCCCCCTGGTGGTCTCCTTGAGAAAAGCAGGATTTCTTTTCTTTCTTTCTTTTTTTTTTTTTTGTAGAGACAGTCTCACTTTATCACCTTTGGTAGAGTGCCATGGCATCACACAGCTCACAGCAACCTCCAACTCCTGAGCTTAGGCGATTCTCTTGCCTCAGCCCCCTGAGTAGCTGGGACTATAGGCACCCACCACAACGACCGGCTTTTTTTTGTTGTTGCAGTTTGTCCAGGGCCAGGTTTGAACCTGCCACCCTTGGTACATGGGTCCAGCGCCCTACCCACTGAGCCACAGGTGCCGCCCTTTCTTTTATTTTTTTAAAGGTAAGCACAGAGCTTTGGGAAAGTCAGAGTTGTGATTATAAACCCTGCCCTCAGTGAACTTCATTTCTCTTTTTGTAGCCACAATGTAGTTCCACTCTCCTCTTTGTTAGCATAATCTCCTTTGGTCAAGAGATTCTAAATACATATTCTTCATGACTTCCTCAAGGCTGAAGCATTTGACCTGAGGGATCCAGGAGAAGGCAGGAAGGAAAACCCAGATGTCCCATTCTTCCTACTGAAGCCTGACATTGTGAGACATTGTTGGGGAAGGACGAATGTACTGGACACCATGGTTAAGTTCATCTAAGACAGTGGTTCTCAACCTTACTAATGCCACGGCCCTTTAATACAGTTCCTGTGGGTCGAGACCCACAGGTTGAGAACTGCTGATCTAAGATGAGTTCCCCTTCCTTTCATTTGAAGAACTCTACTTTCTTCCCTGTGCCCCATTGTTCTAGGAAATCTACCAACCCCAGTCATGGTAATACATCTCCTTACACCATTATTGATTCAGGGTTGGGCAAATGACAAAGCCTGAGTAATCAGGGTTTTCCTTGGGCCTTGTGTTGGAGATAACTGGGAAGATCACTGTTCTTTTCTGAATCACCAGCTCTAAGAATGGAGGCATAGAGCTGTGGTGAGGAGAAAGCCTCCTGAGGAGAGATGAGGACAGTATGCAACGAGAGGCAGAAATAAGCAGTTAACAATTGATGTAAGAAGGCTCGGCGCCTGTGGCTCAACGAGCTAAGGCGCCAGCCACGTACACCTGAGCTGGCGGGTTCGAATCCAGCCCGGGCCCGCCAAACAACAATGACGGCTGCAACCAAAAAATGGCCGGGCGTTGTGGTGGGCGCCTGTAGTCCCAGCTACTTGGGAGGCGGAGGCAGGAGATTCGCTTGAGCCCAGGAATTGGAGGTTGCTGTGAGCTGCAATGCCACGGCACTCTATCCAGGGTGACAGCTTGAGGCTCTGTCTCAAAAAAAAAAAAAAAATTGATGTAAGGGGAATGAGATAAGGAGACCGAGGTGCTTTCCACTGTACCTAAATTCAGATTTTACCCCTAGACTTCCCATGTATAAAAGCCATTGATCAATTCCCTTTGGCCTCAACTAAGTTTTGGACATCTTCATTTACAATCAGGACCTGCCCAATATCTGCAAAGCATCCTTTCTCCCTACTCATTTTCATAGTAACTACCAATTGTTAAACATAAATTTGACACAAATTATTATGTGTCAAATACTATGTTAAGTGCTTGCATATCTCAAAAAAAAATCCTTCCAACAATCTTATTAGAGGGTGGGATGGATTACGATGGCTGCAAATTCTTTGCCAGTCCTTCCATTAAGAGGTGTAAGTTATTTCCCCTACTTTTGAATTTTGGCTGGCTCTGTGACCTATTTCAACCATATTTCAACCAACAATTATAGCAATGCTATATAATATTGGACCCTAAGAAGAGGTTTAGGTTTGTAGCTTCTGCTCTCAAGCTTGATACACTCTGACTTCTGAAAGTCAGTCTTATGTAAGAAGTCCAATTGCCCTAAGGCCACCACACTATAAGGAAGCCCAAGGTAGACCCACAAAGAAAACTGAGATCACTGGAGAGCTCTGAGGTTCTAGAAACATGCATTAGGTCTCTGGCAGAATGCAGCCATGTCGGTGACTCCAGACATGGAGCAGAGCCATCCAGCCTAGTTCTGACAAATCATGGCCAAAAGAATCCTGAGAAATAATTACTTTGGGGTTGTTAGACAGCAATGGATAATTGAAACAGGGTGCTATTCCCATTGTATAGGCAAAAAAAAATCTGAGGCTAAGTTGGCCTATGTTATAAACTTCTAGACAGGAGCACCAGCCTCAAACCCAGGATGCCTGAATCCAAAGCTCATGTTTTGTCCTACACACCATGATGGGGAAGTCACTCCCCATTGCAGTACTTAGGCTGGAGGAAAGCTGGGGGCTCTGAATCCTGGGAGTTGGACTATGCTTTCCCCTTCTCTATGGAGGAAGATGGGAGCATAAGTTTTGGCTCTGGAAAACCCATAATTGCTTCTATGTCCCTTCACCTTCACCATCAGCTTCCTGAGAAGATCCAGAGGAAGGAAATATGAGGTTAGGTGCCAAGAGAAACCTAATGACAAACTTGCTTCCTCTCCCATTAAGTGTGATTAGAATGCTGATCTGGGCAGTCTTTTCAATGTTAATGGCAGGGAAGCTAGTTTTTATGGTAATAAAATCTGGTGGTGTTAATAACATATTTCCATCACATTATACATTATAAAGTGCTTTAATCCTATGGGCTTGCATGGGCTTAAAATTCTACCCTTGAATTCTCCAGGAGTTACAGAAACAGACATAATTCCCTAAAAATTAAGACAAGGGTTAGCCCCAGAGCTGAACACATCAAAGGCTTCTGTCCCCTTTTCCTAGACCCTCCCTTTCACTCTGTCCCTTTAATAAAAAAAGAGTTGCTAGTTTTTCCCAACTTTCAGGTCCAGGCCCTAGTAGATGTGTGACAAGAGTGACCAAGAAGAGTGCCAAGGGTGGTTTCCAGGAGAACCCAACCCAGCTGGAAAGGGACCCAAGCTGATGACCCTGAGATTCTAGTTCCATCAAAGCCACCTCTCTTTACACATTGCTTCTAGAGCCTAGCCCACAGGGGATCAGCCTCCTCCCAAACTGTGGGTCCAGTCCTACTGGTTTAAATATTTTTATTGACACTTACCCACCCATCGCATAGCTGGCAGTTCTGAGGAGCCTCACATCCAGAGGCCTAGAGACTGACTTTTTGTTTCCACCTGGGGGGCCAAGGACAAGGACAGCCGGTATAATCTCCCTCAGAAACTCCCTAGCGCCTTTCAGGCGCTGTCAGGCGCCTTTAGCCTTCGCAGGCAGCCATAGGTCTCAAACACCCGTCTGTTTCCAGAGGCCTGGGAGATGGGCTTTGACAGAGAGGCTGGGCTGGGCAGCGCCCCCTGCTGGAGCCCTGAGGTCCCGCAGTTAGTTTAAAGGCCAGGCGACCGGTCAGAGGCAGAGGCTGAGTTCCTTGCGCACTCTGCAGCGGTGGCACTGCACTACGCAGCACCAGTGGAAGCGACACAGACAGTTCTCCTCGAGCTGCACGCTCTCCTGGCGGTGCCCACGACCGCAGCACAGCAGATCGCAGCCGCTGAGGTCCGGGGCACTGCTATTGCAGGCGCGGCCTCGCGTGCCAGGCGAGCCGGTGCGCCGGTTGGGGGCGCAGAAGTCCGGTGAGTCGGCAGCGTAGAGGAGGTCGGCTCGGCCGGGTGGCTTGAGCGTGCGAACCGCGGGCAGCAGGGCCTTGCCATCGTTGGTGCCCATGACGCGTGAGGCGCCGTGAAAGCGCTCCAGCAGGCGCGCGCCCACTTCGCGGAACGGGGGTAGCTTCTGCCAGCAGGTGCGCAGCGCACAGGAGCCCGACAGTCCGTGGCACTTGCACTCGGTGCGCGTATGGCTACGCACGGCCTACGGGCAGCAGAGGGGTGCGTGGATGCGGACAGAGGAGGGGCAGAAAATAAGATTGGGGGTAGGATGTGCAAAAGAGAGGAAAATACAGACAAAAAAAAAACAAGGTGGTGAGCAGGCCTCAAGGAAGTGACAATTCAGAAGGGAGGAGAAAGAACCAACGAATGATAAGGATGGAGGAGGAAGAGAAGTGGGGGCGTGGGAGGGCAGTATGTAGCACAGAGATTCCAGGATCCAAAGCCAGGGAGTAGGGGAGAAAGCAGAATGGACGGCAAGGGTGAGATTCTGGAGGAGCTGAGAGGTGGCAGCTGTAAAGCCTAGCCCTCCTGCCAGCCTGGCCCCCTCATTCCTGCCCCTCATGGCCTGGGGCAGGGCTGAGCAGAGACTCAGAACCAGCTGCCTGGGCTGGGCGTCTGTCTTCTCCCAACTTTCCCCAACAGGTATGTGGACCTGTCTGGACATTCCTCTTCAGCACCACCACCCCACCATGCCTCAGGCCCCAAGCCCTAGAGGACACAAGGTGTGTGTGGTGGTGCCCCTGGAGGACCCTAGAACTGAGGCATAGTGTGCAAGAGACCCCACTGGGAATGCACCCCAGAGAAGGGATCCAGAAATCCTCCCACTTATTCGCTGTTTATCTCAAGCTGAGGTCGAAGATTCACAACCCTACTAGAGATTTATGGGTTAGGTGACCCAGGAAAATCATCTCTGGAAGCTTAGAGCCTGAGGGCCAAGCTGACCTACAGGCATGTGCCCTCCCCAAGCCCTTCCTGGAACCTGAGATGCTTCTTGCCCCTAAGCAAGAGCTCCCGGGGCGCTCCTCGTGGCAGATAAGAGGAGAGAGACTGCCTTAGCGCTGGGCAGGTGAGACCTGGTGAGGGGCAGCCAGCTGGCAAATGCATCAGTTACAGCTGTGCTGGCCTCTGCCTGACCCCCTCCCACCTCCACTAGGATTGGCTTCTTGTCCTTCACTCCCTTTCAAGCCCATTGCCCTTCAGGGCTGTTCTAGCGCTTTCTAGACCTCCCTTACTCCCTCCTGCCTTCCATACCTCCAGGCCCAGACCTTTGTCCCAACTTCTCTCCTGTTTTTCATCCACATTCTTGCCTCCCCCTTTCCCTGCCTCTCATCCCTCATGCCTCCCCTTCCCCTGCCTCGGCACCCCAAGCTTTGCTTCACCTGTCCTGTCTCAGAGCTATCTCCTCCCTCCCTTGGGTCCCTACAGGCCCTCAGGAGTGTTCTCTCCCCACTCTGCTGACAGTGCCACCCAGCATCCAGCCTTCCCAGACGCCCGACTTGCCCCTTTTCTAGGCTGTGCACCTCACCTTCCCATACGCCCATCCATGCTCCCAGCCAATCTTCCCCGCCCCTCAGCCCCTGCTCACTGCCACACACATTATCACGCCCCTCACACCTCACTAACAACCCACACGTCCACAGACACGCCCCGACACACATCACACTCACCCCTACACACTACACACACTCTTACACTTTCCTGCCCATACTCACCAGCCGGCCCGCCTCGTTGTTGTGCAGTTGCACCAACGCACGGATGTCTCCGCGTCCTCGCTTGTGCTGCGCGTCCATAAAAAGCCTGGACTTCTCATCCCCGAAGTCCACGTCGTCGCCGCAGCCTCCCCACTCCCACGCGGCGCTGCCTTCCGGGGAGCCGGGAGGGCCAGAGGGCCCTGGGGTGCCAGACAGGCCAGAGGGCCGGGGCAGGGTCCGCCCGCGGGGCGCCTGGCAGCCACACTGCAGCAGCTCGCCCATAGAACAGGCCTGCGTGACCGCGTGGCTAGCACCCGCCGCCGTAATCGCAAACACAAAAGCTGTCTCCCGAATATCTGCGGATACAGGGAAGGGCAGTCAGCGGCAGGACCATGGCTGCGGCGACACCTGCGGTGGGCGGGGCGGGGTGGCACCGCGGTTAGGACCTGGGAGACAGAGTCTGGAGCAGGGTGCACAGACCCCAGCGGAGAGGTGGGGTTCAGGCAGCCTCCCCAAAACAGCTCCCAGCTCCTCTGGCCCCCCAGTGAAGAGAAAGCAGGCCCACTCCTGCCACCTCCCCACACTGACCCTGCTGAAGGATTCGGCCAAAAGCCTTGCTGTGGCTGGAGCAGTTCCAGCGGCGGAATCTGAACTGGAACTGGCACTCTCGCACCCCGAGCCGCGCACCCCGGGCTAGCTCTGCCACCACTTCTGGCTCAGCCTGGCACAACTCAGCCTGCCGCCCAGCCAGCCGCCGTGCCTTCCTGCAGATGCTGGTAGGGTCCATGACCAAGGGGCTGCCCACAGCCCTGGGGAGCAGAGAACATCAGGTTAGGGATGTGACCCTCCCCAAATAAGGGATTTAGGGTGGAGGGGAGGAAAGCCCATCCCACTCAGCCCCCAGCAAAGAGCTGTGACATGTCTCACCCTATCCCCAACTAAGCTTGAGATGCCTGTGTGGTTCTTTTACCATTCCATGACTGTGTCCCCTCTTAACAAGATTCTAGACTGAATCTTGAAAATTGCTATAGAGCAAGGAATCAGTCTTATTCTTGTGTGCACTTCTTCTTTAATAAATTCTTATAGGAACTTGACTCAAGGTGAAGGCAACTGGCCAGGTAGGCCAAGGTTAAAATTCAACAGGCCTAGCCCAAAAGGGAGACAAGGAAAAAATTAGCAGAAGAAAAATCAAGAAGGCTGTGAAGGAAAGAAAGTATGTATCATAGAGACACCAAAGAAAAGGAGACAGTGTCAGGGAAACATCAGGTCCTAGTGGACCACATGCTGGATATGTGTCAGCTTAACAGACTTAATAAAAGGCAGAGGCAATTCCAGGGAGATAGAATGCCATGAAATTAGCATGGCTAGAGAATGGAACCTCTGAAGAAAGTCACACACCCTCCTCTAGCTCAGATTTTCTCCTGTACAATGGGCTGGGCTTTGATCTCTAGAGTAGGGGCCCTCCCACCCTGATGACCTTTGTTTCCCTTAACTGGAAAGCAGGAAGAAGGAGCTATGGACCAAGTCTCTGAAGGATTTGGGGGAAATAGGTGACAGTGACCCTTCTCCTGTTCCAGGGTCATTGGCCTTCCCAGAACAAGATGGCAAGGAGACAGCCCTGTGCTTTGGGGTGACATAAGTGATTGGGGAAGGGGGATGGTGTTTGGTTTGGTAAGTGATGACTTCCTGGGAAGTTCCACAGACTTTCAGAAATCCCTCCTCCTGACCTAAGGAGAGAGGGGCCATACACCAGACCTCAGAAGGTTAAGTCAGCTAGAGATTCATACCTGGGAAGAATGGCTTTAATCTGATTGCTTCTATTCCAACATTTAGCTGGGATCCCTGTCTTGGAGGAATAAGTGGGCAGAGTACTTGGGAACCAGCAGTAATTTAAGACCACCCAAAAACCCTCCTGCAAAAGACAGAAAAAGGACTCCGGGCAGGGAGAGGCAGCAACAGGAGACAGTAAATGCAGAGAAGAATGGTAGTAGTAAATGGTGCCAAAGGTCAAGGTGGCCTATTTTTCAGTTTTGTTTTAGAGCATATCTGCTCCACTGTCCCCTTTTGCTCCACAAGTACAGGCTGCCCAGGCATGTTCTGGCCCCACAACAATGAAATGTAATGGTCTTAAACAGCAGCAAGAGGAATTTAGGTCTTAAGGGAGAACTCTCAATACTGAGGAGTGAGATGCTTAAAGAGGTGGTTGCAGAAACATGTGTAAGCCCAGTCCTTCAAGGTTTACTACTACTCCACACACACACACATGATCAGGTTGCTGTCGTCACCCCTACCCAAGTAGTTCAGAAACCAGACATCTCTCCTCAGTGGAGAGACTTACAGCACAGACCTTCCTTCCATCTCAGGACCTGCTTAGCACCAGTTCCTGTCTCTCCCCAACCTGGAGAAATAACAATGGAAGGAGCAGCAGAGAATGGGCTGGAGTAGGTTCCCAAAGGCCCAGGGACTTTGATAGCTGATCGGTCTTTCTGGATTTTATCTATCTATCCCAATTCATTATAGAAAGGATTTGAGGCAGCTTCCAGCATGATTGTACAGAGTCAGTACACAAGACTATGAACTTCTTCTTCTTCTTCTTTTTTTTTGTAGAGACAAGAGTCTCACTTTATTGCCCTGGGTAGAGTACAGTGGTGTCACACACCTCACAGCAACCTCCAACTCCTTGGCTTAGGCGATTCCCTTGTCTCAGCCTCCAGATTAGCTGGGACTACAGGCGCCCACCACAACGCCCAGCTATTTTTCTGTTTTGCAGTTCGGCCGAAGCCGGGTTTGAACCCACTACCTTCAGTATATGGGGCTGGTGCCCTACTTGATGAGCCACAGGCGCTGCCTGACTATGAGCTTCTTGAGAGTTAAGAGTGTCTTATTATCCTTTGAATTCCCTGGCTGAATTTTTTTTTTTTTTTTTGAGAGGGAGCCTCAAGCTGTCACCCTGGATTGGGTGCTGTGGCATCACAGCTCACAGCAACCTCCAATTCCTAGGCTCAAGCGAGTCTCCTGCCTCTGCCTCCCAAGTAGCTGGGACTATAGGCGCCCGCCACAACGCCCGGCCAGTTTTTTTTTTGGTTGCAGCCGTCATTATTGTTTGTCGGGCCTGGGCTGGATTCAAACCCGCAAGCTCAGGTGTACGTGGCTGGCGCCTTAGCCCGCTGAGCCACAGGCGCCGAGCCTCCCTGGCTGATTTTAGGTACCTAATTCATATTACGAAAATGTGCACATTGTGAATTCTGTTATATATGAATAATATGTAGTATATTATACTACAATGAACATCATTTAATACATGTTCTTTAATAAATTAATTAATCATCTGGGGAGAAGGTTCTTATTTGAGCCCCAAACCTTGTCCATATATTATTTCATAACTTCTAATTTGTTTCCTCAGACAATTTCTTTTCACTTTGGAAAAGGGATTTGGAGGCAAGGAATAAGTCCCCTCTGCAGTTGTCTGCTTCCTCTCCTGCACTTGTATGTCTAGGACACCACTTGGGAGTCCAGTGCTCTGCAAATTCATCTTCCTACCACCCACAGCTAAGTTCCCCAGTCTCCTCCTCAACCCTGCCCTCTGCTAACTCCCTGCTTTCCCAAGGTTGACTGGCCTTATCTTCCCAAGGTTACTCTGCCCCAATCCTTTCTTCTCCCTCCTCCTCTAGGAAAGCAAGGGAGAAAAGGCAAAAACCTCTTGACCTTGTCTGCTTCCCAGGGGCTAGAGACAGGGGAGGAATCATGAGGAATAGGAAGGGCAAGGCCTGTCAGGAGGTGGGGTTGGGGATGAGGGGCTGCCCCAGAGCCAGTTCCTGGTCTGGGTCTGGCTCCCTAGGCTGGCTGGCTGCCTGGGAACTAGACTTGTTTACGAGCTGATTAGGAGGAGGATGGGCAGTAGTAGCAGCTAGAATCCCAAGGGACTAGCTCATTCCCTGCCCTCCTGTCCTCTCTCCCATCCTAAATACATAGGAAATGAAGCTCCAGAAGAGGCATGGCAGGGGGCATTGGGCAAAACACCAAGTCTTGCTTCTGAACCCACTTTTCCATCAGCTCCGTGTGACCTGAGCTACTCTGGACAAGTCAGTTTCCTTTTGGATTTCAGAAAAATGAAAAGTTAGCAAGAGAGGCTAATGTATACCCTTTAACTTCAACATTCGACTCCACATCAAGAAATAAATCCCCCACCTCCCCTCTCTCTTTACCTCCCCTCCTTCATTTCTTTCTGCTTCCTTAGAGAGTGAAGTTTGCTTTTTGCACTTCTGGGTCTGCACTGGTCTGGGATCAGCCCAGAGAAGATGTGTGCCCTTAGAGTCTGGAGCACAGTGGTAGGAAATGGTATGATAAATGGTGGTAGGAAATGTATGATAAATAGGATCTAATCAAGCAGCCATTCCTAGGCATAGAAAAACTGAGGCCAGATCTAAAAGAAATCAGCATATGAAGAAAGGACAGCCTAGTACTGGTCATTCTAATTGGTTGGCTTGCACCAAGATCTCCCTCCCAAGCACAATAGTTGGTAAGATCAATGGCATTGGGGCCAGCCAGTACCTACTGGCAACATGTAAACCTAAGCCCTGGAGGCGGGTGCTGCCCTAACCTACCTTTCTATCTCAATACAGAGGGCCAAAGAGAATGCCAGAGACCATCAAGTCCAGCCTTACCACCTCACCCTCATTATGCCAGTGAGCAATATGAAAGGAGAGGTGACAGAATGCTGGCCACTTGATGAAAGGATCCCCTTTGCAAGAAAAATCAGGTGGATATTTAAAATACCCAACAAGTCTGGAGGGAAACAACAGGTGGCCTGTCACACCATCCCCCACATATCTCCTTACTCCTAGAAAGGTTGCCTAACTCTGAATCTTTCCCAGATCACACCACAAAATTTCTAGATTCAGAGACACCCCTTTTGTACCCCTTAAGTCATCATATTTTAGCCAGCATCTCCCCAAGTTCACCTCTGATCCCACTTGCCCTAAGGAGCCTTCTCTAGGCCCCAGACTGGACCAATAGCCCCATCACTCCAGCTGTCACTCACGTAATTAACTGTTCTTGTTTGCTTGTTTTCTCTCTCCAATTAGGTAGAAAGCTCATTAAAGACAAAAATCTCACAAGTGGGCATGATGTCAACAGCCGAGTACACTCAGGGCTTTTGGGGCCCACCAGCCTTAGGTTTGGATCTGTCCTTTACTTGTTCTGTGATGCTGAATGAGTCCCTAGCATGTGAAATTGGTATTTAGCATTTGTTGGATGGATGATGAGATTTAACTTTCTGAGCCTCAGTTTTCTCCACTGTAAAACGGAAATAATACCTTTCTACTTCCCAGGTTACATACAAGAAGGACCTGGCTTGAATGACTGTTTTCATCTTCCCACTAATACCATTATGCACATTTTGGGTCTGCACGGTGCAGGACAAACAGGTACAGACAGCATTTGTGGATTGCTGATAACACCCTTTGCTCCAACTTTCTGCCCTTACTTCTCAGCATGGAGCTCTGTGTCCCCTCCTACTACCACTCCATCTAACCCTGCTTATGGACCAGATGTACCCAGAGGACCCCCCTTTTCCCAGCAGGCACTCTTGGTGGATTATTGAGGCTGAAGAGGTCACAGGACCTTTGGATACGCAGCCTTCTCTGAGAGTGTCATAGCTGGCCTCCCTCTATTTCTCCACCCCTACTCCCAAGGTCCCTAGACTGACCCCACCTCCCAAAAGCCAGAAGAGGGAGGCCTGAGCCCTGGGGCTGTGGGTGGGGGCTGCATAGGGTGGGGGAGGTGGGTGGTGGAGAAGGGGCAGAAAAATGTTGCCTGACGGCTGCTGAGGCGGCTGGGCCCGGGCCTGTGCCCGCCAGCCTGTCCTGTCCTGCTCTGTCTAATTCAGTAATTATGGCTCCCCTCCCCCAGACCCTACCCCCTTCCCAACCACCACATCAAAGCCAGTGATGCCCCAGCCCATTAACCCCTGCCTCCCCACTGCCCACCAGTGCCCCTAAACTGCCCTTCCCCACCTCCAGCCCAACTTGGTTCCCTCTGTCCTTCCTTACACTTCTCCCCTCATCACTCTTGACAGATGCAGGGGCTTCCCCTCCCAGACAGACATTGCTGTGCACTGGGTTTCCCACTGGTCAGGGCCATGGGAGCAAAGGAATGGGCAGATGGGCCTCTGCCGGATGCCTGGAGGAAACTGTTGTTAGCCTTCTGCTTTTCCAGATTGGGGTGCAGGCACCCCTCTGAGGATGGGATGGAAGAGCGAAAGAAGCATGTGGAAGGCCCCATACCCCTTTTCTGATTCCCCACTGCTCACAGGGATGAGTACAGTGTCAGCCTCAGTTAGTCCTCAGTTACCAACACTCTCAGTGGCCTTGAGCAAGTCACCTCCTATCCACCAAATAGGTGAGAATAGACCAGGCAATTTCTAAGTCCTTTCTAGATCTAACTTCTGAATTAAATAGAGGGCTTAGAGCTGGAGGGACCAGCCCAAGAGGCCAAGATGGAGAAGGGGAAAGGTTTCCCAGAGACCTTTCCTTCAGCTCCTCCTGCGGCAGTTCTGGGGAAGCCCCAGGTGGCACCCTGCCCATGCAGGAAGGAGAGCACAGGCCAGAGGGTGCTTCCCACCAATCCACAGAACAGGCGCCTGTGGTCCCTGAGTGCCTCATGCTCTGGCTGGCAGTCCCTGTTGCCAGCCTGCCCATGGCCTGGCTGCCCGCCCTGCCTGCGCCTCATCCCTTCCACAGCTGCGTTTCTCCATCAAAGTGCACATTCTGGAATCTCCCTCTCTGGGCCTGGTGATCAAGCCTCCCACTGACCTCCCCCGACCAACTCCTGGCTTCCGATGAGAATGAAGCAGGAGGGGACTGCACCCCCCAGGAAATGTCACAGTGCCAGGACTCTGGTGGGCTCAGGGCATGCTCTGGCCTGGATCAGGCCAGCCTCCTTTTGCCCCTGCCCTTTTCTGCTCACAGCCCCATTGTCTCCCTCCAGGGGAAGCTGCCAAGACGGAAGGCCTGGAGGGGGGAATGGATGGCTACCCCACCCCACCCTGGAGCTTGGCAGGAGCCACTAATAGGACAGCCCATGAAGAGTCAAGGGCTCTATATAAAAACAGGATGGGAAAGGGTGGCCAAATCCAGCTGGGGGTGGGAGTGGCAGCTGGAAAACCTGGGTGTCATGAAGATGCCTGGGACCTTCCTTCCTTCATCCCTTGGGGCCAGCGATGAGGCTACCCTCAGCCTCTTGCTCCTGTTTCCTTTCCATAAGTGAAGGGGGAGGAGAGAGAAAGGCAGGATGGGATGGGGGAAGTGAGTGAGATCTGAGATGTTTTCCCTAGTGGAACAAGGAGAGAGCTAATTTCGTTCAAAAAAAATATAGAACAGCTGGCTCGGCACCTGTGGCTCAACGGGCTAAGGCGCCAGCCACGTATACCTGAGTTGGGGGGTTCGAATCCAGCCCGGGCCTGCCAAACAACAATGACGGCTACAACCAAAAAATGGCGGGTGATGTGGCAGGCGCCTGTAGTCCCAGCTACTTGGGAGGCAGAGGCAAGAGACTCACTTGAGCCCAGGAATTGGAGGTTGCTGTGAGCTGTGATGCCACAGCACCCTACTCAGGGGCGACAGCTTGAGGCTCTGTCTCAAAAAAAAAAAAAAAAAAAAGAA
>CAUYON010190413.1:0-16250 GCA_963573935.1 Arctocebus calabarensis
CTAAACCCCAATTATAGCACAAGAATACAGGGAAAAGGGAAAGGGAGGGGAGGCGAGGGGGGAGGATGGGTGGAAGGAGGGCAATTAGTGGGAACACACCTACGGTGCATCTTAGCAGGGTACTGGTGAAACTTATTAAAGGTAGAGTGTCAATGTCTTTATATAGTGATCAAGGAAATGCCATGAAGGCTATCTGTAACAGTATGATCAAAATATTTCTGATTGTATATGAAGCACATTGTGCCCTATGATTGCACCAATGTACACAATTATGATTCCATAAAATTATAAAAAAAAAAAAGAAAAAATAGACTGATAAATGAGACCTGATTAAGTTAAAAAGCTTCTGCACAGCTAAGGACACAATAGACAAAGCAAGCAGACAATCTTCAGAATATAAGAAGATAGTCACATGTTATGAATCTGACAAAGGGCTAATAATGAGAATCTACAAAGAACTCAAGAAAATCAGCATGAAAATAGCAAAAAACCCCCCAAACCCTCTCATCATTGGGCAAGAGGCAAGAATAGAATCTTTTCCCTCGAGGACAGATGAATGTCCCACAAACACATGAAAAAATGTTTATCACCCCTAATCATGAGAGAAATCCAGATCAAAACCACTTTGAGATCTCACCTACCCCCAGTGTTAATGACCAAAATCACAAGATCCTTATGCTGCAGATGCTATTGTGGTTGTGGAGAGAGGAAAACATTTGGGCACTGTTGGTGGGACTGCAAACTAGCACGGCCTTTTTGAAAAGAAGTATGGAGAATCCTCAAATAACTAAAAATATACTTTCCATTTTATCTTATAATCCCATTACTATGTATCTACCCAAAAGAAAAAATGTCATTTTACAATGAATACATATACACGCAAATGTTTATATAAGCTCAATTCACAACTGTAAAGATGTGGAAACAATGCAAGTGTCCATCAACCTATGAGGGATTAATAAACTGTTGTATATGTATACCATGGAATACCATTCAGCCATGAAAAGATGGGCTTTGTGTCTTTTGTATTTACCTGGAAGGATTTAGACACCATTATCCTAAGTAAAGTATCACAAGAATGGAAAATCAAGCTTAATAACAACAGACACACATGAGAAAAAAAACACAATTAAATTCAAGAAGAGGGAATAGGAGAGAGGGTTTGGTACATTCTGACTTAATAGGTACAATGTATAGGTATTTAATACACTTCCTGGGTGAAGGACACAATTACAACTCAGACTTTATCTTACAAATGCAAAAATGTAACCTAATCATATATACCCTAATATTAATCTGACAAAAGAGGCAAATTAACATTTGCAAAAAAAAGAAAAAAAAGGAAAAGGAAAAAGAACAGATTGTTTTGACACCTCTAAAGGATCATGGTAGATCTCTAGTAATAATAGATGCTAATATCTATTTTTATTTTTAAAAATAAAAATTCTGAAATGACATAAACAATTCAGAAATACATTATGGAGAAGCTCAGTAAAATTCAAAACAAAATTGAAAACCAACATAAAGAAACCAGAAAAATAACTCAGGACCTGAATGAAAAATTTACTAATGAGATAGACTCTTAAAAAAAAACAAATAGAACTTCTGGAAATGAATGACTCATTGAAGGAATTACGAAATGCTGTTGAAAGCTCAAACAACAGAATAGACTAAGTCAAAGAAAGAATTTCAAAGATTAAAAAAAGATCTTTGGAATTAACCTAGTCAGAAAAAATAAATAATTGAAAGAAATGAACAAACCTTATTAGAAATATGGGATTATGGAAAGTGTCCAAATCCATGAGTAATAGTTATTCCTGAGGCAGAAAAAAGAAAAAGTCAGAAATGTGGAAAAACATTCTTGGTCTTTCAAGAGATTTAGAAATACATATTCAAGAGGCTTAGTGAACAACAGGAAAATATATTGTAAGAGGACTTCACCTAGACATATAGTCATCAAACTATCTAAAGTCAACATGAAGGGGCTGGTACAGTGTCTCACGCCTATAATCCTAGCACTCTGGGAAGCTGAGGTGGGCATATTGCCTGAACTCAGGATTTTGAGACCAGCCTGAACTAGAGTGAATCTCCGTGTATGGGCATTGTGGTAGGCATCTCCAGTCTCAGCTACCAGGGAAGCTGTGGCAAGAGGATCTCTTGAGCCCAATAGTTGGAGGCTGCTGTGAGTTATGATGTCACAGCACTTTATTGAGGGTGACAAAGTGAGATTATCTCAAAAAACAACAAAAAAAATTAAAAAATTAAGTCAACATGAAGGAAAAAAAATTAAAAGAAGCAAGACAAAAACATCTAATTACCTATAAGCAAAAGGCAATCAAACTAATAGCAGATTTCTCGGCAGATACTTTATAAATAAAAAAATACTGAGGCCCTATTGTCAATATACTCAAAGATGAGAGCTGTAAGCTGCAGTATCTTGCTTAACTACGCTTCATAAATAAAGAAGAAATAAAGTCTTTCTAAGACAATCAAATACTAAGTAAATTCATCACCACTAAACTGGCCTTACAAGAAATAATTAATGAAATTCTAAACATGAAAATGAAAGGTTCATAAAAACACATGACTCCATAAATTTCACAGGTCTTATAACAATTTCACAAATGAGAACACAAAATAATTAGGTAACAATTGATAATATGACAAAATGGAGCTTCATACATTAATTTTGAATGTGACTAGATTAAATGCCACATTTAAAAGATATAGACTGGTGGAATGGATAAGAAAACAGAACTCAAGCACATGCTGCCTTGAAGAGACTCAATTAACTCAGACTCAAAGGTGTGGAAGAGATATTCCACACAAATGTAAATGAAAAGTGAGCAGGAGTAGCTATATTTAGAGATAAAACAGACCTTAAATGATAGTAAAAAACAACAAAGAAGGTTTTTTATTATATAATGATAAAGGGATCTATTAAACAAGAAGATATAACAATACTCATTATGTGTGTACCCAATACTGGGGTGTGCAGATTCATTAAACAAATACTACTAGGCCGAGTAGCAGCTTCTGTGCAGCTGGGAGCAGTGAGAGTGGGGAGAGAAGACCCCAGGCATCTCTGGCCGGTGGGTTTCACCCAGAGGCTTCCCTTTGGTGATACAGGAGGTCAGTGAGAGACTTCTGGACCCCAGTAGGAGAACCAAAGCGGTGGAAAATTGGCAAATGGTGGGTGCATTTGTTCGGTTGGAGGCTGCCTGCAGCTGTAACTACAGCAACGGCTAGTTTGCAAGCAGGAAAAGCCTTACCTGGGGGCTGTTTTGGTTTTTTTTTTTTGACTTGGACACTCCATTGAACTGCCTTGGGAGATCTTGGGCCAGTGTACAGATGACTTTGGGTGTTGTCTGGGGCCTTAGACTGAGCCACTGAGCTGGAAAGGAGCTAATATCATTCAGCTGTGGGCTGCCCCTGCGTGTTGCAGCTCCGGGATTAGCAGGGAGACCTGGGGTGAGTGATCTATTGACTGAGCTGCCCAAAGCGGGGACTGTGCCACTGGGGAAGTGCGGAGATCCAAGTGTTTGGCAGATTGACAGCCATAGCCCTCAGGGACATGGGGGGAGACTGGACTTGGCGCACTGGATAAGCAGGCAGCCACGCCAGGAGAGATCCCAGGGATAAGTACTGTCCCTGGAAAGCTTCTGTTTGGCCAAGGTGTATGGCTTGGAGTGTCTTTTGAGTGGGTTGAGGAGTTATTTGGGGTCCCGAACCTGCAAGGTCTGAGTAACCAGCAGAGGTCTCCAGCTCCCACCTTGTAGAGCTGTATCACATTGTGATTAACATCTCATACCTCAGAAGATCACCCGTTGCCCGGTCAATACTTAGAAAGATATATATACTGCTTGGTTGTGGGTTTTTTTTTTTTTTTAATTTTAACATGTTTCCTTGACTTTTTTTCTTTTTTTCTTTTTTCACCACTCTAGCTTAAATACACTCTTCCATTTTTCCCTTCTTCAACAAATAGAATTTCATTTTTGCTAGTGTTTTTGTCCCTATTATTTCCCCCCCTAATTCTGTCTCATAAGAGATATGATGATCCGGGCTTGGCACCTGGGCTAGGGTGCCAGCTCATACACTGGAGCTGGCAGGTTTGAATCCAGCCGGGTCCTGGCAAACAACAGTGATCACCACAATAAAAAATAGCCAGGCATTGGGATGGGCACCAGTAGTTCCAGTTACTTGGGAGGCTGAGGTAAGAGAATTGCTTAGGCCCAAGAGTTGGAGGTTGCTGTGAGCTGTGACGCTACAGCACTCTACAGAGGGTGACAGCTTGAGACTCTGTCTCAAACACACACACACAAAAATCAGGAATAAAAAGAATATAAATTAAATAATGTGTGTGTGTGTCTATCTGGATTATTTACCTAGCAGGATGACTCAAGACTCTATAACTAAATGATCTGAATCCTTGGTTGTTCTGCAGGAGCTTTTGGTTGTTACGCTTTTCTATCAGCATTCCTTATTGTGCAATAAAGTTATAGAGGATTTTGAAGAATCTGTTGGGTTACAGGTACAGCCTATCCATTTCTATCATGTAGGAACAATCCTGTTTTTTTCTTTGCAATTTGAAAGTGCCACTTCGGCCCGTGGAGTAGCTCCTTTATTTGTCCATTGGTTCAGGCATAGCCTGACTGTCCATGTACTTTACCCAACATACCTTGCTAATTCTTGTTTACCAGGTTTAGTTATCCTGATATTATTAGTGGGCTAATTTCAACTTCTGGATGTATAATTATGAACGTCTCTGTTCACTTCTTTATGGCAGAAGGTAGGCACATTAAGATAGCCCTAAAACAATGAACTTCTGCTGCTGTTCTTTGCAAATTGGTGTAGAGATAAAAGCATTCGCCAGATCAATAATTATGTACCCGTGCCAGGGCTGTGTTGATTTGTTCCAGTAAAAATACCACAGCTGTAACAGCAGCTGTAATTGAATCAGCATCTGATTAAGTTTACAATAATTCACAGTCAGTCTCTAAAATATGCACAGGCCAAACAAGTGAGTTAAATTGAATATACATTTTTCAAGTCTCTGATGGTAGGACACATCTCAGCAGTTTCCTCTGGGAATCAGAAATGCTTTTGGTTTATTTTCTTGGTGGGGAAAGGAAGTAAGGAGGCCTAAATTTAGCCTTTTTTATTCTAACTGTCATCTATGGTTGAGGGATGAAATGACACACTTAAGAAATGGAGGAAAAATAACCACAGGGTGAGTTTTTGTTCTACCAGCCCTGTGAGGGAATGACTTAGGCTGATTCTACTTTCATCAACTAACTGCCATGTTTGCACTTAATCAATAGTCCAATGTGACAATTTTGGTTCCCAGAAATTATTGTCAATTCATATGAATGGCTGGTAATCCTTGAAACATCTAGATATTTCTTTTTTTTTCCAATATACAATAATCTTTGTAAATGACTTTAGATCTTTTTGAGGAAGGCTTAAAGATTCACAGCTGTGCAGGGCTCGTCCTCAAAGAGGCCTGGATCTTCCATCAGTCAAAGGGTTTTAACTTCATGAATTGGCCTAAGTTTAGAAATGTATGAGTGACTTTCCATTCAGCAACTCAAGTCTAGTTTCTGACTATAAGACCTAGACATTTTATGTTGTAGAGATGAAGTAATATTTGTATAGACTGCTCAAATATAAAATTTAGTTGATTAATAAGCTATTGTCAAAGATCCTTTAGGTCAGAGTATTGTGACTACCTTTTTGTTTCTGTTGCCTATTTTGTTAAATGTACCCACCTCGTCTCTGACAATTAAACACTGTCACTTGGCCTGTCGCACTGTGATATCACTGTCACCTCCACTGAAATCAGGAGACTGTGCTCTCTCCTACACCCTGCACTGTTCTACAAAAGGAAGCTGCCATAGATTATTTCCAGGAAGCGGGTGCTCTCACTTGAAGGTACAGTCATGGCCTCATAATGATGTATTTCATTCAGTGACAGACTGCATATAACATGGTGGTCCCATAAGATTATAACAGAGCGAAAATATTCCTGTCACTTAGTATTTACTATACTATATTTTACCATTATTTCAGAGTGTAATTTTTCTATTCAAAAACAAAATGTTAACTATGTAACCCACCCTATACAGATCTTTCAGGAGGTTGTTCAGAAGGAGGCATTGTCAAAACGGGTGATGATAGCTTCATGCTTGTTATTGTCCCTGACCAGTGAAAGTTTGATGATCCTGACCCTGTGTAGTCCTAAGCTAATGTGTGTGCTTGTGTCTTTGTTTTGAACAAAAATTTTAAGAAGTTAAAAAAATTAAAAACAGAAAAATCCTTGTAGAATAAGAACATAAATTATTTTTGTACAGCTGTACAATGTGTTTGTGTTTTACACTAAGTATTATAATACAAGAGTGAAAAAGTTTAAAGATTAAAAAGTTTATAAAGTAAAAATGTTTCAATAAGCCAAGGTGTATTTATTATTAATGAAAAAGTATATTTTGATAAATTTAGTGTGGTCTAAGTGCACAGTGTTTATAAAGTGTATGGTAGTGCAAAGTAAGGTAATGTCTTGGGCCTTCTCATTCACTCATCACTCACTGACTTACTACCCCAGAGCAACTTTTGGTCCAGCAAGCTTCATTCATGATAAGTGCCCTATACAGGTGTACCATTTTTCAATCTTTTATACCATATTTTACTGTAGCTTTTCTATGTTTAGATAGCTCTAGATACACAAATACTTACTGTTGTATTATAATTACTTGCATTATTTAGTGAAGTCACATGCTGTTCATGTTTGTAGCTTAGGAGCAACAGGTTACACCACATAGCCTCAGCTTATAATAGGTTAGAGTAGACTATCTAGGTTCAAGTACACTCCATAATGTTTGCACAGTGACAAAATCCCCCAAAGACACGTTTCTTAGTATGTATTCCCTTTGTTGTGGCACATGACTATATTTCACAAAAGCTTAGTGAATACACGCCTTGTGGAACTTCTGGAAGGATATAGTGGTTGGGGTAGAGATGGAAGATGTACATGATAATTTATCAATAATTACAATATCCCCATCCCTCTGAACCAGTGGTTCTCAATCTGTGGGTCGTGATTCCTTTGTAACAATGAAAATACATCCTGCATATCAGATATTTACATTACGATTCATAACAGTAGAAAATTACAGTTATGAAGTAGCGATGAAAATGATTTTATGATTGGGAGTCACCGCAACATGAGGAACTGTATTAAAGGGTCACGACATTAGGAGGAATTAGGAAGGTTGAGAACCACTGTTCTAAACTTTTATTTCTTTCCCCACTATATGCCATAAAATTTCTAGCATCTCATTATCCTTGAATATATGTTTTCACAAGTTCAATTTTCAGTTAACCAATCAAATACATTCTTAGAGTCACTTCCAGTTTGCTTTAACATATGTAATCCCAAAACTGTGCCAAGCACATCCATATCAATAAATTCACCCTGGCCCAATAATTTATAAAATCATACTTGGCTTAGACTAAGGATTCCTTAGAATTTATTCTTGCAAGAATTTTCTAGATTTCTTAAATACTTTGGGAATACAAATTCTTTCTTCCTGGGTCTGACATAGCATTTCTACTCCAGAACATGCCTTTGTCTAACTATATTTATAAGTCTAGGAAGGAGGAGGGGTGGCTGTGATGGGGTTTGAGAAGAATATGTACCTGCTTGCAATCAGCTTCCTGAGTTGATGTTATTATATTGTTTTAGAATAAGTAAAGCTTACTCTCTTCAAGGACAGAAGGAAAGTCTCCTAACAGCAAGGAAATATCAGAGAGGCTTGGACATTTAAGTCTCATATCTTTTCTCAACTTTATTTTTCCAGAAATCAACATTTTAATTCCTAAATTCTAATATTTTCCAGTTGATGCTATAAATTTTATATCATAAACTTGACAATCTGTGAATTAAATTTTCGTTACAGTATTACAAATAATCTTGGGTCCTATTTTCAGATATGTTGCTCTTGGTATTATAAGAAATAAGAGATTTTTGTAAGGCTGACATATAAATCTTCTGTTCATTTTACCATAACTTGAGGTAAGCTTTATAAAGTCTTGAATTTTGATTTCTATTTTTAATTATTATGTGTTATATATATTTATGAGGTACATGTGATGTTTTGATATAGGCATACAACATGAATTAATAAAATCACATTTTGGGGGTATACATTGCCTCAAAGATTTATCATTTCTTTGTGTTAGAAACCTTCCAATTCTACTCTTACTTATTTTGAAATATACCCTACATTATTGTTGACTATAGTAACTTTGTTGTGCTATTAAATATTCACTCTATCTACTGTCTAACTATATGTTTTAGCCATTAATCATCCCCACTTTATTCCCCTGCGCTCACTACCCAACCTCTAGTAACCACCACTCCACTCTCTGTCTCCATGAGATCAATTGTTTTTAATATTTAGCTCCCATATATGGGTAAGAACATGCTTTTATTCCTATTTTTTTATATTAATTAGATCATGGTATGTAGGTAGAACATCCCAGGCTAAAAGAAAATATTCACCTTATTTAAAATCCATCCTTTCATCCAGCCTGGGCCCACCAAACAACAACAACAACAACAACAACAACAACAAATCCATCCTTTCACCCAGGACTGTACTAACAGAGATAATTCCTGGGAGGAGGGGGTAATGAAATACAGCTTCTATTACTTCCTGTGCTATGTATCCTTCTCTAGGTTATGTTAATGTCAGTTCATTGATACCAAAGAGCCAATAATGAACAATAATTCTAATGGTTCAAGACTACTAGGGCAAGAGTTTATTAACAGATTTGGATAAAGATTGACCCAAAAATGACAGAGGGAGAAAGTCAGTTGGAATCATGTTTGCCAGATGCTTACAATAAGAAGGGGGTTTTATGGCTTTAAGATGCCACATATAGAGCTGAAGAACTCATTCTCAAAGACTCCTTTGATCTTTCTAGACAAAGTGGCACAGGTAGCCAACCTGATGAACACCTTGACCAGTCTGGGTTGACCAACATTCCCATTGTTTCACTTGTTGAGTTGCTAGTGAATTCAGTGATAAATATGAAATAAACTTCATATTGATGACTTCTTGTCCTTCTTCACAGATTTTGTTGGGTTGTTGCTGTTAAAAGGGTGGGTAGAGCTTTATAGAGAATAATAATGAAACAAATTAAAGAAACTATGTGTTATAGCTGATTACTTTTCTCAACTTGAATGACACAATAAATTGTTGCTCAGAGTTTGGAATGGATGGCTGTTGTAAATAGCTAATTAGCCAAGCATTTGTCCTTCTGATTAGAATCTATTAGGACATGGCTTATGTTCTCTTTTATATTAAAAGGTGTCTGAGAGAAAATAATAGATGTTCTGTAGCTCCTTCAGTTTCCAATTGGGAGGAGTAGTACTGATGTTGCACAAAATATGAGAAATGAAAACCATAAGTCATAGGAAGTTGTGGATTTGGGGTAGAAACAAGCAGCACTTTTTTATACATGATTCACGGAATAGTGTGATATAAATGAGTCATGTCATATTCAACAGAGATTTATGTAGTTTTACCATTGATATGACATAATGATGGTTCTGAATAAGATGGGATTAGTAAGTGACTTTTCTAAAATCAAGATATAAACTCAGTTTTATCATGGAGATGAAAGGCTGAGTAGCTCATAAGGGAAAAGCACTTTTTGATGAACACATAGGTGTGCTATGGAAGAAGGACAAGTGAAGGAATGACCAGCCACATAGTTATCAAGCTGCTTCGTGGTCAAACTCAGGATTATCATTTGCCAGGGATGTTTGGGATTCACTGATGTGTCACAAAAATTAGAATAAACACACCGTCAATTACCTCATGGGAAAATGGTTGTGAGTGGATGGACATGGCCTTTCCCCTCAAGTCATTTAGTCACTTACTACCCTAGCAGAGAGAATGTAGGGCTCCCCAAACTTCCTGGAAGCTATTACGTAGAAGGGCATCATTACTTGGGATAAATAATCTCCCTCTGAGATACACACGCACATGCACACACACACATATATGTATGTATGTTTTGTTCCCAAGTCCTTAATATTTACCCTTGGGGGACTTTAGTTTCCCATTATAGTTAGACATTGCTATGTAAAGATAACTGCTTAATTAACTTGGTGAGTTCTAACTACCAGTTAATAGCATGACGTTTTGTAGCTAGGTGCATCCTTAAAATGGAGTGTTCTACCTTCCCTTCATGTTTTAAATTAATGTGATATGGTATGTCCCTAGCAGTTTTATCTACAGGGAACACAAGGATGGTGAATATTATATATCTCCCAAAAGTGTCCATGTCACCTATAATGTGAATTTTCTGAGTTTTTTAAAACCTCAGACTCTAAAGAAAAAAAAAAAAACTCTCAGACTCTCATGGCTAGACTTGACTACTACAACTATTATGCTAAGCATATTAAAATTGGGGTTTGTGCCGCTCAAAGTTAGTTTTTCTAAAAAATCAGTAGTCTTTTTTCAAAAACAAGATAAGTACCAACTTCCTTGTAAAGTAAGCACCTGGAAGAGATCAATTGTATGGAATATTTATCTGTCTCAGTAGCGTGGCTCGTGCCATGGTGTTTAAGACATCTGGTAATCACCGAGATGTGTTCACAGGTGAACTCATTCTTTAGTTCCTGGAATGCTGCTGCAGTTCTGGCATGCTTGCGAGTATAGACTTCCAGTTCTAATGGTGATCAGGAATTAGAGGAATGAAGATAAGAAATTAGAGATTAAGAACTCATGGTTTCTGTACGAGTTTGAAACATGGGATGACAGAAACTTCGGGCTACATGGTCTACAAAACTGAACGTGATCTAAGAATTGTTCTCAATGTTTTTTTCCCCCTTTCTTTGTAATTTTAAATTTAGTTATATGTTTCATTTAATATATTTTGAATATGTAACTCATCTAACACATAAAATATAAAAGAAGAGTTAATTTTCACCACTGCACCTCTTACTGCATTCTCTACTCCCGCTATCACATCCTAAGTCATTATATTTGTTGGACTATGAGTGAGTGTGTGCAAAACACAAAACACTCCGTAGACATACAATGTATAATAATGCGTATGCTCTCCCTTGCATAAATACAGCATGTAATATACATTCTTCTATAACTTGCTTTTTTCACATGAAAATATATCCTGGAGATTTCCCAATGACAGTATGTACTGGTATGTACAGAATTTCCTCATTCTCTTTCCTCATATGTAGAGAGTACTGGTGACTGTATTATGCTGAATATTTCTATCCAAGAACATGATAGGCATTTAAATTTTTTCAAGTTTAAATTTCATGTCTTTAGAAGATTTCATCCTGTAAGTTTTACAAATTACTTGTTAATTCAAAAAAATTTTATTCTTTTTGTTTCTCACATTCTCTGTCTCCCTTAAATTGGTGAATAGTATACATAGTGAATTGTATACATAATAGTTTATTTAGCAGGTTCTCTATAGTCGGACACTTGTGCAGTTCCAGTATCTTGTTATTGCAAATGGGGATCCTGTAATAGGCATGTTTACAGATTTGTCATTTTAAAAGTGTGCATGTGTACCTGTAGTACAGATACCCAGAAATGGGACTTCTTGATCAAAAGCGAAATACTCTAGTTATTGTGTCAAGTATTTATTCTTACAGCAGAGCTTGTACCATGTTGCACTTCCACCAGCTATATGAGAATGTCTGTTTCCTCCCAGCCTCTCCAACAGACAATGTTGTCAGACTTTTGGATTGAGTATATGGCTTAACAGAAATAGTATCTCTGTGTAATTCTAATTTAGATTTATATTATTATGAGAACTTTGATGCTAATTTAGATTTATATTATTATGAGACTTTTAATGCGGCTTTTCCTTTGGTCAAAGAGAATTTGGATTTCAATTTCTGTAAAATTTCGGTTTGTGTTGTTCCTCATTTTTAATGGAATTTGTTTTTGTTCTCAGTTTCTAGACTCTATTTTCTATTCATTATTCTGTCATATAAGTTGTAATTATTGTTCCTAGTTTGTTGTGTAATACTTTCACTTTTATTCTTTAATGATTTTCAGATGTTAGGTCCTAGTTAAGAATATTTTATTTTTATTGAAAGTGGATATAATTTATAATTTAGCAGAGAGTACTGGTGACTGTATTATGCTGAATATTTCTATCCAAGAACACGATAGGTATTTAAATTTTTTCAAGTTTAAATTTCATGTCTTTAGGAGATTTCATCCTGTAAGTTTTACAAATTACTTGTTAATTAAAAAAAAAGTATTCTTTTTGTTTCTCACATTCTCTGTCTCTCTTAAATTATATTTTATAATCTCATTGACATTATAGTTTCTAACTTTCTGTTTTGTTTTATCTGTATTCTAAATTCTACTGAGTTTTGTTTATAATTGTATTAATTGTATTGTTTGTGTTTATGTGACAATATGTGCAGATTAAGATCATTTTATATATTCCTTTCTAATTCTTATACTTCTATTTTTTTCTCTTATTTAATGTGTTACATAATGTCTCCAATTCTGCAACATCATGAGATGACAGTGGAAATTTTGTAAAATGCCATTGCACAATCTCTGGTAGGTATTAATGTGTTTAAATATAAAAATAAACTACTTAATATTGATTTAAGCTATGTACATGCATAGATAAATGTATTTCTTCATGATACATTAACGTTTTATTTCCATTGTATTCTGTTATGTTATATATTATATATAAGTGATATTGGCATATATATTTTGTGTAATTAATTCTATTTCTAACAATTTTATATGTATTTGCTTTATTAGAGACAATTCAGAAATTTCCCTTTTCTGTTATCTTGAAGAGTAATAAAAAAATTGATATTTGTTTTTTCAAAGGTAGATACATTTATCTTGTATAATTCTCTGTACCTATTGTGTTTTTTTAGGCAGGTGACAATGTTGACAGCTTTTGCTATTCAACCTGTAGAAATTGTTCTATTTTTAGATATTTATCTCTTGTGGGGCCTTATTTGGTAAATTTCCTCTATTCAAAATTATGTACTTTATACATCTACACTCTAAAGTGGATTTGCATGGATTTATGAATGTTGCCAATTGTGATTAGTCCCCTTTGTTTTCATGTTTATTTCCTCATGTAATTTTAAAATTTGTACATTAGTGCTCCCTGCCCTTTTTTTTTTCTTGAGTGGTTTATTTGTTTTATTTTTCTAACAATTGAATTTAAAATCTAATTCTAGCCACCCTAGTTGTAGCAAGCATATTTAATGCACATACCTTGTTTTTTAATATCATTTTCCAATACAGAAAAGCAGGAAATAAGTGACTCTAGGACTGAGGCATTAAATTTGTAAGATTAGCCTGGGGCATTCTGTAGTGTCAAAAAGCAAGGAAGTTTTCAAATAACCAAATGAACAGTCAATTGATTCCAGGTGTCAACTAAAAGAACTTCCACAGGCCAAATCTGGAAAATATGAAATACCAATTGAAAAAAATTGGATTGTAACCCCAAATATTAAGTAAATATACATAAGTTTATACTGATATAAAGAAATAATTAAGTATATAAGTAAATAGGGGAGAGGAGACAAATCTACCATGCAGAAAAATCCCAAATAAAATTATGTAGATGTGCTTCCCTCCCCAAAATGGAGGAGTATAATTCTCCACTCTTTTAATATAGGCTGTACATTATGACTTCTTCCAAAGAGTGCAGTATAGAAAGGGAGGGAAAAAGAGAGTCATTTTTTCAGTAGAGAACAGTAACTGACACTACCTTACATGATCAAGATAGGTCAACACCAACACTGGAAAATAGCATGTGCCTTTAATAGCTATGATAAAAATGATATTTTACTCATACAGTCTTCCTCTCTCTATTAGTCAGGGTTTCTAGAGAAACAAAAACAATAGGATGACTCAATTGATTAGATTAGATTGATTATAAAGAATTAGCACATGCCATTATGGGGGCTAACAAGTTCCAAGACCTCTAAGGTGAGTCTGCAAGCTGGAGACCCAGGAGAGCTGATAGTGTATTTCCAGTCCAAATCCAAAGGTCTGAGAACCAGAAGGGTCAATGGTGTAGTTTTAGACCCGAGACCTAGGAAGAGTTGATGTTTTAACCTGAGTTGGAACACAGGAAAAATCAGATGTCCCAATTAGAAGGCTGAGAATTCTCCTGAGGAAGGAGTTTTCCCTCACTCTCAGGACGATCTGTATTTTTGTTCTATTCAGGACTTTAGCTGATTGTATGAGGCCCTCTATATTAGGAAGGGCCATCTGCTTTACTCAGTCTACCAATTTAAATGTTAACCTCATACAAAACATTCTCAAGGACTTTGAATTTTTGAGTTGTCTATGTTTCCTAGTTTTACTGATGACAAAGTTTGAGGATCTTATTTTGTGCCTTTGTGTTACTCTTTGTGGTCTCTCAGAGGAAGTGGAAAGATATAAAATTAAGTTGCTGCCACAGTTTTTGGTGTGTGTGGGTCTCACTAGGCTAAATCAAGATCTTGGCAGGGCTGCTTTTCTTCTTAAGAGATTCATGGGGGGAATCTACTCTTCACATTCCTTGCCTTAAGGTACTCTTTCTTCCATCTTCAAGCTGAGCAACATCTGGTCAAATCCTTTTCACACTGCCATCTGTCTGGTTCTGCCTCATCTGTCTTCCTCCTCCATTCATAAGGATCCTTGTCATTACAGTCACATAATCCATAATAATTTCCCCATCAGAAGCTCAACTGATTATCATGTGTAATTTCATCTGCAAGATTCCATTTTGTAGTTTTAGTTAAAACATTCACAGTTCCTGGAGATTAGACCATGCATTTCTTTTATTTTTTTTATTTCAAAATATTAAGGGGGTAAAAATGTTTTAGGTTACATGAATTGGTTTTGTAATGCTTGAGTCCTGGCTATTAGTGTGCCTGTTACCCAAATAATGAGCATAGTACCCATGAGGTAGGTTTTTACTCCTCCTCTCCTATCACTCTTGCCTGGTTGATTTCTATTGAGTTTTACTTTGCCCTATGCACACATGTGCTCATTGGTTAGTTCCAATTTAATAGTGAGTACACATAGTATTTGGTGTTTGTTTTTCCATTCTTTAGATACCTTGGTTAGGAGAATCGTCTCCAGATTGTTGCAAAGGGCATTAATTCATCATTCTTCATGGCTGAGTAGTATTCATATACCACATTTGTTAATCCACTCGTGAACTGAAGGACACTTGGGTTGATTCAACATGTTTGCAATTGTGAATTATGTTGCAATAAATATTAAATTGCAGGTGTCTTTTTTAATGAAAAGTCTCCTTTTTCCATAGGTAAAGACCCAATAGTGGATTTGCTGGATCTAATGATAGGTCTAATTTTAGTCCTTCAAGGAATCTCCATACTATATTCCATAGAGGTTGTACTAGTTTTCACTCCTATCAAAAGTGTATAAATGTTCCTTTCTCTATGTACCCATGTCAGTGTCTACTCTTTGTGGACTTTTTTGCATCTACACCTGTGTCTACTGTTTGTAAACTTTTTAATATTAATAAAAACCATCCTGACTGGGGTAAGATGATATCACACTGTGGCTTTAATTTTCATTACTCTGATGATTAGTGATGTTCAGCAGTTAAGCATTCTCTCATATAATTATTGGCCATTCATCCTTGCTCCTATTGAGAAGCTTCTGTTCAAGTTATTTGCACACTTTTTTAAAATTATTAAATCATAGCTGCATACATTAGTGAAATCAAGGGGTACAATGTGCTGGTTTCATATACAATCTGAAATGTTTTCATCAAACTGTTTAACATGGCCTCCATGGCATTTTCTTAGTTATTGTATGAAGACATTTGTATTCTGCATTTAGTAAGTTTCGCCTATACCCTTCTAAGATGCACCATAGGTGTGGCCCCACCAATTACCCTCTCTCCACTCCAACCGCCCCCCTCCCCTTCCCTTCCCATATTCTTGTGCTATGGTTGGGTTATAGCCTTCATATGAAACCTTTAAATTAGCTTCATAGTAGGGCTGAGTACATTAGATACTTTTTCTTCCATTCTTGAGATACTTTGCTAAGAAGAATATGTTCCACCTCCATCCATGTAAACATGAAAGAGGTAAAGTCTCCATCTTTCTTTAAGGCTGCATAGTATTCCATGGTATACATGTACCACAATTTATTAATCCATTTGTGGGTCAACGGGCACTTGGGCTTCTTCCA
>CAUYON010190414.1:0-17496 GCA_963573935.1 Arctocebus calabarensis
ATTGTCTACATGAGAATATAATACTTTGACAATATAAATTTACTTAAAAGGGGAGGGGAGGGGGAGGATGGGTGGAGGGAGGGCATTTGGTGGGATCACACCTACGGTGCAAGTTAGCAGGGTACTGGTGAAACTTATTAAATGTAGAATATCAATGTCTTCATATAGTGATTAAGAAAATAACATGAAGGCTATGTTTAACAGTTCGACCAAAATATTTCAGATTGTATATGAAGTCAGCACATTGTGCCCCATGATTGCACCAATGTACACAATTATAATTTAATAAAATTATTAAAAAAAATAAAAGTTACTTAAAAACAAGGTCAGATGGGCAAAGTCAGGTGGGACAGCCGCTCTCTCTGAGAAGCCTGACCTCGCTGCCCCTGACCCCTGGATGAGCTGGCTTAGTTTCCGCCTTTGGTTTTATCCTGGGAAGATTCACTGGCTGATGTGAAAGGGATGTGACTTTATCCCAGCCTCCTGCCCAGGACCCCTCTGCTTCATCATGGTGTGTGTGTAACCCTAACCCTAACCCTAAGCACCTGTGTGTGCACGTGTGTGAGGAGTCCTGCTCCTCCTCCTATTTTATCTTAACTTTCATCCCAAATGTATCTTACTAGCTTTATTCTGGAGGCCCCAAATCTTGATTTCAGTCTGTTAAAAGACTTCAGCACATTGAAACTTATTTGAGCTGACAGCAATTCATGAACTGGGTAGTGTCAAACAAATGGTTTGGGCTCCACCAAAGGGCTGTGAAGAGAAAACTTTTATTATAAGGTATTAGCAAAATCAAGACAAAGGAAATATCTGATTGACAGAAGTGGGAAACCCCTAGTTAGAGATGAGCTGGTGGTTTCTGGTTGTTAAGCTTAAGTTTTGTGCTACTTTTTCTTCCTTTCCTTCCTTCCTTCCTTCCTTCCTTCCTTCCTTCCTTCCTTCCTTCCTTCCTTCCTTCCTTCCTTTCTTCCTTTCTTTCTGAGACAGAGTCTCACTATGTCACCTTTGGTAGAGTACCATGGCTCTCACAGCAACCTCAAACTCTTGGGCTTAAGCGATTCTCTTGCCTCAGCCTCCCAGGTAACTGGGACTACAGGTGCCCGCCAAAACACCTGGCTATTTTTCTGGTTGTAGTTGTCATTGTTTTTGGCAGGCCTGAGCTGGGTTCAAACCCACCAGCTCCAGTGTATGTGGCTGGCACCCTAGCCGCTTACTCTTTGTGTTGAGTTGCTCAGTGGGAAACCAAGGCTGTGGAGCTGTCTCTATCCAAGGGCCTCCCAGTTAATATTTCATAGCAAGTCCTATGGCATCGTCCTTGAGGGAGCAGCTCACATGCCCTTTCTCCATGCCATCCCTCTGCCACCGCTCTGCCATCTTTCTCCCTGCTGGAACTGTTGCAGCTGGCAAAAACCAAAATCAGGAGAAATAGTTGATAATGCTGGGAGGGAAGGAAGACCTTTTAGGTCAGGCCCCACTTCCTGAAGATAGGATTAGTAGTTATGATGAGGAGTCATTAAAGGTTTGCATGTAAGATTCATGTGATTAATGTGGCAGTTCTGGTAAGGTTGATTGGAGAGCAATATATAAAACGATTAAGTAGAAAGAGATTGAGTAAAGAGCGGAAAATTAGAAAATTAGCACTCTTCCAGTAATTTACATGTGAGATGGTGAGTACCTGAATCAGGTGATAAGAATGTCAATGAGAAAGGAAGGCAGAGAGACAAGAGAGTTGGAGAAGTCTATGAGAACTTGGTAACACATGAGTCAAAGATAACGCCATAGTTTTTAAAAACTATATTCTGATACCCCCTGTTGATTGCAGCATTATTCAAGATGGGCATGAGGAAGAAGCAATGTCCACTGACAGATGAATGGATCAAGAAAATGTGGTATATACACACAATAGAATATTATTCAGCCTTACAAAAGAAGGAAATCTTGTCACAGGCTACAGTATGTCTGAACCTTGTGCACATTATACTAAGTGAAACAAGCCCGTCACAGTAAGAAAAATGCTGCCTGATTCCACTAGTATGAGGTATCTAAAGGAGTCAACCTCTTGGGAACAGAATGATGGTTACGAGGATGAAAAGGGGAGTATTACTGGGTGTAGAGTTTCATTTCTCAAGATGAAAAAGTCCTAGACATCTGTTGCACAAACAGGTGTATATAGTAAACAGTCTTGTATTGTTATGATAAAATTGAATAAATCTTTTGCCTTTTACTAAAAAAGTTAAGATGGTATATTTTATGTTTTTTTTACCACAATAAAAAATATTCAAAAATATTTCAGACTTACAAAAAAACATTTAAAGTAACATTGCAAACATCAAGTACTACTCTGAGTAATCGCCCAAAGTTTTACAATTTTCCTTTGTTCAACAATTACCTTTCTGAATGCTTGCTGTTTGCAGGTCCCTGTGCAGGGCATTTGAGATGCAGCATTACACCTTGCCCTTCGCTTTAGGAGACATAGATGGTGCAGAGAAGGATCATATCTACACAGATATGAAGAGATTGAATGGGAAGACAGATATGAAGAATTGAATGCATCATTACCTTCCAAAAAGGATTTAACATATGGGTTAAAATCCAAGTCAGTAATTCTCCACTGGACTTGAGGTGGCAATTGAAATGTCCACATTTGGCTGAACCTCCAGAAATAATTCCAGGAAATCTATAAAGTATTGTACTTCTATTTAAAATGCTACTTAAATTATTGAGTCATTTCTAGACACTTAGGAGCTTCTACTGTTTTCCATGACAATGGTATTCTTTAGTGAGTGAGATAGGCAAGTGATGAAATAACTACCAGTGGGCGGCGCCTGTGGCTCAAAGGAGTAGGGTGCTGGCCCCATATGCCAGAGGTGGCAGGTTCAAACCCAGCCCTGGCCATAAAAAAAAAAAAAAGTTACTACCAGAGAGTTTGACAAGAGAAAGGATGCCAAGTGCTTTAGTAACAGCCAACATCATATGACACTTACCCTAACTTGTGAGAAGATTTCTTGAGAAAGTTGCATATAACCTGAGATGAGATAAAATATATAAAAAGTAGTAAGATTCAGCTCTGTCCCCTTGAGAATCTTTTGATATACCAGAAAGACAACTACATACAAAACTCAGCAGTGGGTGCAATAATGTTTTTAATGTGTAAAGTACAAATGTGATGACTTTGGAAAACTAATTAGCTACACCTGATAGGGTGTAAATTCTACTGGTCATGAGTTTGTAAGTAGATGTAATGCATTTTGGGCAAAAGAAACAGCAAGACAGAGACGAATGGGTTAAAATCCATGATATCTGAGGATTATTATACTTTCACTTTATCCCAGAGGGTGCTCATTCACCTCTACCCATCACACACTTTAATTTCTTATTAGAAAAAAATAGTTCTGATTTGACTTAGAATGGTTATAAATGAATATGTGTAAAAACTAATTGTATTTGATTTATAAGAGAATCCTTTATTTTGAGGTCACATTCCTTTCTCTTCTTTTTTGTCCTAGAATATTCTTTCTTTAGGAATTATGGTGTTAGTGAATTATAGTAGTTTTTTAAATGTCCATAATGTCCCTATTTGGCAAAATAAAGGTTTGAAACAGAATAATTGAAATTTTACAGACCCCGACATCCATAAAATCTGACAACCCTAACTTCCCTAACTGTTAAACTTTGTTCCAACTGTCATATTATGCCAGATTTTGATTTGTTTACCTTGTTAAAAGATAAGGAGGATAAATTCATTTGAGTAATTTCGGAAAATCGTTTGCATATGTTGATCTCAACTTTCTGTCTTATTCAGATATTCTCTCTTTCCTAAGATGACTTTGAGAGAAAAGACTGATAAAACAGAATGAATCAGGATGCCTAGAATCACATCTAGTTAGCTGTGCAACTAATTAAGGCATTTGCTTATTTTGATTCTTCATGTTATAGTCTGAAAAATAATGGAACGTGCAAGTGATAAGACCCATTTCAGTAACAAAGTTCAATTAAAAAATATGTAGTGCATATCCATGTCTAGTATACGTATATAAACATAAGATACGCACACATATACACACATATGCACAGCATTGGATTTTGTGGGAAATTTATCATTTTTGCTAATTTCAGAAGCTTTTCGATTCTTATTTGACACTGTGAAAACTATGGAGATTTAACATGTCAGGGAGCTATTTTATTTGGGGAAAAAGAACACCAAAACTTAGAAATTTGGAAAGTATAAAAATATTGTTATTATTTGTAAGGTGAAAAGAAATTGGACTGTAAGTTATGATTGGAAATTTTTTATGAGCATCAATTTGCTGATGGGCTAATGAGCATTTGCATTTGCTGATCTTGCAGTTAACTGCCTAATTACTCAATTTGTGGATGCAAACGGCATCGCTGGTGTGTAAATGGATGCAGGTGCGAATCTGCTTGAGTAGTCTTAGGACCTCATTTGGCCCTTGGTCATGATCCTTTGTCTCCCTGTACAGTGCTTGAAAACTCATCCCAGGTTTTCAAAACAAAAAGTTTAGTACTGAAACACAGACTAAAACCCAAGTGGACAAGATCATGTTTTTAATGGGATTGCTTTCCCTTCATTTCTGGCTTGGGATCTTCAAGTTATTGTCCTATGATGAAGATCATAGTTAATTTATAATAGTTTTGGGTCTTAGAGACATAAAATTAAAATCCTAAGTAAATAAAGTGAGGAATCCAATCTGGTGATGCAAGAACATGCATTTTCTAAATTCATAGATTTTTGCTGTGTTACTCAGCCATTGCATGCTCAAGATATTACAGATCCTTCCATGGCCACAGAGGTGGAAAATGGGAATAGAAAAGTGTACACTGTAGAATTTGGTACTCATAACATCTAATTTTTGTAGGTGCTTTGAACCTTACAATATACTTTTGCACATGTTATCTTGATCTCACCAATTCACACGTGAACTTAACCCCCATTTTAGAGCTGAGAAAACTGAGGCTTAGTAATCATTTCAGCTGTGATTTCATAAGTACTAAATTAAATAGCAGGATACTCTGTTTTAAATTCTTAGCTGTTTCAATGACACTACGTTGCTTTGAGTCTATTCTCACTTGGTTCGGCATGCTAATTTCTATGACCTTCCCTTCTCCAATAATATTACATAATCCTTAATTTCAAAGAGCATAGTTTGTTCTTTGGCATAGTACTTAGAACAATTCTAGGCTCAGACAAGACACCCCCCAAATACCTGCTGATTGTTTATGACTGGGGAGGAAAGATCTAGAGACTAAGCAATGAAGTATAACTCAGAAATCACCTTTAATGAAGTTTGAGGTTGGAGTTTTTTTCTCCCTGGTGACCTCATGCTTGTAGCCTGCAAAGACAGGAGGATAAATCTGTATCAGAATGTAATGAGAAAGAGCTGGCAGGGATGGCTTGAGGTATGCATTTCAGCAATGCAGAATATACTCAAAACTTGATAAAGGCATTTTCATCTCTGACGGATATCCAGGTATCCTCTAGTTAATAAGACTGGCATACTACTCAAAATAGAAATTATGGAAGTTAGCACTGTAAAGCTCTGGAGCAATCTCACAGATAACAGATTTTTATCCACAAACATATGATTCTTGTATTAGAACAGCACCCCACAGCATTTCCATTTCTCTACTCTGAAGAAATCCTTCATTCGTGGGAAACCAGCTCTGATATTCCCATTAGGGCACTTTCATATCAACATCTAATTTGCTACTAAGGTGCAAGTTCGAATAAGTAGCTCAGGTTGAGAAAATATTTCTGGAGGGAATAAATATTCTCATAGCTTGCTAACAAAGCCAATTTCATTGTATTCTAGAGTTCAGGCTGAAGGCTTTCCTGGATACCTCTGCAGAGGGCGGTATGAGGTAGCTGACCCAACAACTCTGGCTTCCTGTTCCCAAGGCAAGCCGCCTCTAAGATAGGAGAGACCACAATCTCCAGTCACAAGGTTAGAAGAGCACTCGGCTAACCTTTCAGGCTGGATCACTTAATCGTTTAGGGACCTGAGAAAGTTCTCTCTGGAGGCAGGTGATGGGGTACGTGGGGACTCGAACCTCCTTCCCTCCCTTTAGGACCCTGAGTTTGTTTTTAGTACATGCCAGAGTTCCTAGAGGTGCTGCTTGTTCTTGACCTACTTGACATTGGATTTGGATGGAGGAAACTATAATGAGATTGTTCATTTCTTAACACTAAAGCAATATATGCTAAGAAACTGCCAATAAAAATCATAGCAGCAGCAGTGGTTATTGTGTTCTGACGTTCTGCTCCAGACACTGTGGCAGCTACATGCTATTTAATTTCCATAGCAACCATCACACAGGTAGAGAAATGGAAATGAAGATTTAAGTAACTTGCCAGGATTCACACAGCAGAACCAGGTATTGTACCTGGACCTGCCTGACTCCAAAGCCAGTGCTCTACCCCCTGGCCTCGCCAACTTCCAGTTTAGTAGGCAGCCCTGAAAGGTGGAATAAAAACATATGCAATTTGGAAAACAATCCTTTCTTATTATTCAGTAGCTTTTTCTGTTTGGTAGGCACAGGCCAAATGGGTAAATAATTAGGGAGATTTTCAAAAGGGAGAGGGAAAGGGTCTGGCTCCTTTTTGGAAGTTCCTAATAAGCAGAGGTCTCAGTCTTCATGCTTTTATTTATTTTATTTTATTTTACTTCATCTTATATTTTATCTTAGACAGAGTCTCTGTTGCCCTAGGTAGAGTGCCACGTTGTCATAGCTCACAGCAACCTCAAAGTCTGGGTCTCAAGAGAACCACTTGCCTCAGCCTCCCAAGTATCTGGGACTACAAGCACCAGCCATAACAACTGGCTATTTTTAGTAGAGACGGGGTCTCACTCTTGCTCAGCCTGGTTTCGAGCCCGTGGGCTCTAGTGATCTACCCACCTCGGTCTCCCATTTTTAAAATGTTCCTTCCTGTCTTGCCTCCCGCATCATCAGAACTGATCTCCCCTGTCTTCTTCCTTTAGATCCCAGCAACCTCCAGATGCTTCTGGCCATGGCCCTGCAGAAGTGGTTGCTTGCTCTGCCCAGACTATCTGCAGCCACATTCTTTACCATGAAAATCACTGATTCTTCAAAGTCCAGCTGTGCCCTCTGGGCCACCTGCTCTGAGCTCTCCCACCTCCCGGACCTCATTCTGTCTCCTGTTTGCAGACTTGCTCTTGTGTCTATCGCACTGTCTTGTCACTTCTTCCTTATCTATCTCTCATAGCTCCCCGACTGTAAAATAAAACACACAGGTTCTGTGCTAAGTTTTATTCATCTCTGCATCTCTGCTGCACAACCTGAAAATATGGTCCTTAATGACTGTGTATTGAACTAAATTGAGAACTTTTCAGTGTGAGATGGGGAAAGCCGTGAGCTCCTATAGTAGAATTTCCAGACAAATGATGTGAGTGTCTTGATAGCAATGCACTGTGCTTTTTTCATCTCAGTTGTAAGTGTATTAAGGATGAAAGATGTGTTTGTACTACTCCAACTGTTGCTGGAAGTAGCCCAAAAAGGAGAAATGAGATCTCCAGCCCACAGCTCACCATTACAGAAGCCTTTGTGTTGGGAATTGCTTCGAGGAAAAACAGCAGTGTTTGATGCAAAAATCACCCATGTCTTTCTGTGTTGTCATTAAGAGTTGTGGGTGTGTGGCTTTTTATTTTTTATTTATTTAATTGCTTTGCAACAGGCAAAGGATGGAATGCTGCAAAGTGATGTATGAATTGTAGTTGGTTCAGGTAGGTAAGTGTTGTTTTTCCTCGACCACTATGAACTTATTTGTTCAATCAATCATTTTAACACTGTGCTACAAACCAGAAAATAGGTAGTTTGAAAAGAATAATACCTTGACAGAGTCTACTCACAGCCCTCTGATGTTTATAAAACTGTGGCTCCCTACTTTGCAGGAAGTCTTAAAGAGAAAGTTGATAGAATTTGAAATTTCAGAACTTGATCATTTCATCAGACTAGATATTTATGAATTTGAGTAAATTCTCACTTATAATTGAAAAAATTTCCCCTGTTTGCCCTTTTCCTTGCAACCTCTACTCCCGCAAGAGACAAGAGAAGGCACAGGAAACAAGTTTGAGTTCAAAAATATAAATAAAGCAGTTAACCAACGAGTCTAGGTAGAGTTTGGGCACTTTTCTGACCTTCGTGACTTTGGGAAGTAGTCACCTCTTTTAGCCTTTTAGTCCACAGTTGTAATTTGAGGATAAAATGTGTCCTGATTATATTTTAAAGAAAATAAAAGAGTTTCCAAAGATTGTGATCTGGAGGTACTAGGCAGGTGACAAATTTAGTTTTTAACACTTCAAATCTGAGACTGGTAACCTGGGGAGAGTTTGTGTCATGCTGAATTTACATAGAAATGTAGGTGGAAACTCAATCATTTCTTTTTTCATTCTTTTTTTTTTTTTTGCAGTTTTGGCTGGAGCTGGGCTGGAACCTGCCACCCCCAGTATATGGGGCTGGCACCCTACTCCTTGAGCCACTGGTGCTGCCCAAAACTTAATCATTTCAAAAGCATGAACTAAAACACATGGCACAATATGGGAATAAATTCTTAAAAGCTATCCTCAAGTTAATTGGCTCTTTAAACAAAAAAATTCAATATTTTCAAATTAGCAAGGCCTTGATTACCGCTGTTACTGAACATGTCCAAATCAAAGGCTGCCAAAGGCCACAGACTCAGGTCATATGGTTATCTGATGTGATCAATGTTGAATTGCCTACTAAACCAAGGACCTATGACTCGAGACTCTAGACTTCATTATTGTGATGATACGAGCACAGGGTAGTGTTCTGGACTGACTCTTCCAGCCTTACAGCTTTGAGCTTATTCACCTTCTGAAGGGGCACCTGGCTCGGAGGCTACAGAGGCTGTTGGCCCGATTCCCTGAACAGCTGGGTTGTGATCAGTGATATAGAGGATAATTGCAAAAACCATCTTTCAAGATTGCTTTGGGATATGTCTTTCTCCTGCCTTCTGCTCTATTCACTCGTGGACAGCTTTACTTTCTACTTTCTTCCAAAGTTTAGTTTAGAGGATGAAAAAGGAAGAAAGAGAAACAAAAGTGATGAGCATAGGCAACCTGGGAAGGTAACACTAGAAAGCACAGACAGGGGGCATATTTCTTTTTTAAAAACATTTATTTACTTATTTTTGCATATACATGTATTTGTTAGGTTTCCACTTTTGCCTTCATAGAATTAAAAAGGCTTACAATTTAATAACAATAACAGTGTTTAAGATAAACAGGGCATATTTCTTGAAACGATAATTATAACTTGATATTTGACAATAGGTTAAAAAATTTAAAACCAAGACTAGCTCAGAAGACTAGGAAACATGGTCTTATATTGGCTACATTATAGTAAGATACCAAAATAGTTTTCACAGGTAACAAAAACTAGGATGGTTTAAAAAAAGTTGGATGTACAATTGGGTTGATTCTGTCTTGGTGATTGTGAATTGAGCTATAAGAAACATTCTACTCCAAATGTGTATGTATGGTAAAATAATATTTTTTCCTTCTGTGTAAATACCTAGCAATGGGATTGTGGAATCAAATGGAAGGTTTACTTTTAGCTCTTTGAGAATTCTCCATACTTCCTTCCATAGAGGCTGCATTAGTTTGCAATCCTATCAGCAGTATAAAAGTGTTCCCTTCTCTCAACATCCATGCCAGCATCTGCAGCTTTGGGATTTTGTGATGTGGGTTATTCTCACTGAGGTTAGGTGATAACTCAGGGTGTTTTCTTTCTTTCTTTCTTTTTTGTTTTTGATTTGCATTTCTCTGACGATTCAGGATGATAAGCATTTTTTCAGGTGTTTGTTGGCCATTTGTCTTCTTCAGAGAAGGTTCTGTCCATGTCTTTTGCCTACTTAAACATGGGATTTTTTGTACTTTTCTGTTGATTAGTTTGAGTTCTCTGTAAAGTCTAGTTATCAGCCCTTTGTCAGATTTGTAGCATGCAAATATCTCCTCCTGTTCTGAAGGTTGGTAGATGTATACCATGGAATACTATTCAACCATAAGAAGATGGAGATTTTACATCTTTTGTATTAACTTGAATGGAGTCAAATAACATTTTCCTTAGTAAAGTATCACAAGAAGGGAAAAGTAAGTATCAAACCTACTCAGTACTCTCGATACTAATATGAAAAAAGAATGGAAAAGCAAGTATCCAATGTACTCATTACTAATACGAAACAAGTGGATAAACAACTACACACTCACGAAGAGAAAAACACAGTTAAATTCAAGTTGAGGGAGGAGGGAAGAGGGAAGGAGAGAGGGGATTGGTAAGCTCCCACCTAAGGTGCACAACCTAAGGGTACACAGCGCATCTCCTTGGTAAAGGGCTCAATTCCAACTTGAATTTTACCCAAGAAATGCAAATGATGTAACCTAATCATTTGTATCCTCATATTAATCTGAAATTTTAAAAAAAGGTGGATGCCTCTTTGTAGAGAGGATTAATGCAATAGGTTAAGAGGTTGGACTTGCTGACCTTTAGTTTTGCTCTAAAAGATTCATTCATTCAATCGATCATTCATTCATATACTCATTGAACGAACAGTTACTGAGTACTTACCACATGCCCGGAACCAATAGAACAGAGATTAAAACTTAATGTAAATTTTAGAAAATAAATGATTACATGTTTTGTGCTCTGAAGCTATGAACTGGGTTATATACTCATTACCTGTCATTGTGACCATATCTGTGAACAAATTTCAATGATCCATGTAAGTTATTTATAATCTTCTCCCACATAGTAACTACTTGAAATTTTCGAGTTGTTTCCCAGAAACGGTAGAATTTTTACAAGACAAAGGAGTTGAGATTCCTGTTGTCAAGAATCACCATCCCCAATGCTTGCCCCAGAGTGTGGTCCATCCTTCAAAAGCCGGTGATCTCTGTGGCCTGGAGACAGACTCAAGACTATTTCCATGTTCTCCCCATAGATGTGTTTCAAATTAAAATTCCTTTCTTTCTTGGCAATCCTTATTGCCAATCCTTATCAATAATTGGATATTCGTGTAGCAAGCAACTGGATTGAGGCTGAAACCCCTTTGCAGTTTTCATAGCACCATGGCTGGGACCAGTCATTCATTATATTCTGCTTCTAGGGAGCAATGAGGAGCCATTGAGAAACTGGTTTTGGTGAGAGGTGTTAGAGAGACAGGTGACCCCACAGACTGGATGGTTCCACCAAACACATGTTAGCTGCTGAGAAGATACGAGGGGGAATGGGTGTGATGCCTGGGAGGGCTCCACAGAGAAAAGTCACCCTTCTTTGTGAGACTAGAAGTAGATGCTACAGCAGTTAGCAAGCTTTGCTCTTACACAGTGATTGATAGTTCCATGAGATAAATAATATTTATGCAAGTGTTTTTCTAAATTCTATCACCAGCACCATTTTAACCGTCCTTTCCTCATTTAATATTTTAACAATGTTACACCTGACAAGAGTGAACAGTGATGGCAGGAAATCAGCGGAGAACAGTGCCAAGGGATATTTCTCAACTTTTATTAAAATGTTTGCTTACCAAAAGCTGCTATCTGACTGGCTCTGATTTATTCCCTGTTGCAAGTGCTCATTTTCGTGGCTGTCTTGGAGCATTTTACTTGATCGATAAGATATGATACCTGAATTATTTTGCTCTGAGTGCCTGGAGGGTAGGAAATGTGCTTTATTTATCTCTATGTCTTCAAGCCCTGGGATGGCTACCTGGAACTACAAACTCTCCATAAATATGTATTATTTAATAAATAGAACAAAACAGAGGAGAAGAAAAGGGAAGAGAACACTGACATTGTGACAGAGCTTTATGAATGCCACCCGCTGATGGCCAACGACAGACAGATGCCCAGCAGCACAGTATATATAATACAGGGACTTTGCGTAAAATAATTTCTAACAGGAAGAAACTTATTCTTTCTCTGAATCTTCATGATCATTTTAATCTGATTCCTTGGGTACATGTTTTTCTGTGTGGAAGACAGGGATGTTTGGGCCTTGGTGGGTAGCATGATGCTGAGTGAGTGACAGATTCACAAGGCGTGCTTGGCAGTGATGTTACAGTCCCTTCAAAGGCCATTCCCAAGGAAATGCTATGTCATCTACCCAATGACAGTGTAGCAATTTGTGCCAAGTACTCTGTGCCTTGACTCCATGCACACAAGCACAAATCCACTCAGGGATTTTTTGCAGAAGTGTATGAACATCAGAGTGGCAAATGTTTGATTGCTATGACAGTTTTACCCATATCACTGTCATCACTGGTCAAACATGCATTTTCTGGGAAGGTTCTATCCTTGCACTAATATGCCCCCATTTCTGAACTCTCTTCCTTATGACATTTGTAGTGTACAGCACTTGTATCATGAAAAAGGATACAAATAAACACACATGTAACAAACTGTAATTTGTTATTACCACATCAATTGCCACACTCAGCTGTACTTTGTTGAGATAGCAGCCTTCTATGATGACGGTAAAATCAAGATGAAGGGTTGATCCATAACTTGATCATATTGCAGACAAATTCCCTGGATAGCTATGAAGAGGAAGTGGGACTTAATATGTAACTGAGGGAATAGTCGAAGCCTGTAGCCATGTGGGTTGTTCTTGGAATCCTCTCGTTTTAGCGAGTCGACCAGAGTGGTCATAAATTTCTTCTCCCAGCCCGTCCTTTGATGAGAGCTTCTTTGGATCCAGTGGCTTCCCTCTGTCTAGTCTTTCATAATCTCACCTTTAGCAAGTGTCCAACTCTGAGAAATTTTATATTTTAATGGTCCTTTAAACCATTTTGTGGGAATGAATGATTATAATTTTTAAGTTATTATGTAGAAACTAAGGCAATATAGACAAAATGACCTTTATTTTAATCTTACCAGTCTCAGACACTTGTAATCATGAAGTATTCTAATTAAAATTTCCTACTCTTTGTGCTGAAAGGAAAAGTCCTATTCCTAATGTAGTCAGTTTGCATTTATAAATTCTGACAAGCTGCTTGGTACCAGACAGTCAAAACTGATGAACGAGCTTTGGCAGATTAAAATGTAAATTTGATTGAAGAAAACAACGTACAAAAATGTATGCTTCTGTATAATCTGTGTGATTAAATGTTACTTGTTTCAAAGCTAATATTTCTGACACTTTCAATTACAGCTTTTGGGAGTTTTATTCCACATCATTTAATTTATTTTAAATAACTCTCCCTTTTAGGCTGTACACAGAGCGATGCGTGTGCAACATCAATCTCCAATGCAAATGTGGAAATAATCTATGTCCAATCTACAACAGAACTTACTTTCATGGAGATAACAAGTTTTAAAAGTTTAGCCTACAAGTCTCTTTCTTTTTCTTTCTTTCATTTTTTTTTTTTTTTTAATCAAAGCCTCAAGCTGTCACCCTGGAACTGTCACCCTGGGTAGAGTGCCGTGGCATCACAGCACACAGCAATCTCCAATTCCTGGGCTCAAGAGAATTGGGACTACAGGCACCTGCCACAATGCCCGGCCATTTTTTGGTTGCAGCCATCGTTGCTGCTTGGCGGGCTGGGCTGGATTCGAACCCGCCAGCTCAGGTGTACGTGGCTGACGCCTCAGCCCGCTGAGCCACAGGCGCCGAGCCTATAAGTCTCCTTCTTACAACTACAGATGTATTTGGTCTCAGAATAACTACCATTGTCACGATTGTTGTTGTTTTATTTTAATATGTGATACAAAACACAAAACATAACATTTTCCATCTTAAACATTTTTAAATGTGCAGTTCAGTAGTGATGACCGTTTGCAGTACTGTCTAATGGATCTCTAGAACTTTTTCATCTTGCAGAACTGAAACTCTGCAGCCATCAAATAGCTCTCCATTTCTTCCTCCCATCAACCCCTGGCACCCCCCCTTTACTTTCTGTGCCTATGAGTTTGACTATGTTAGACAGATTACATAAGTGGAAGCCTGCTGCATGGTACTTGTGTTGTGGGGACTGGACTATTCCACTTAGGAAAATGTCTTTAAGGTTCATTCATGTGCTAGTGGGTGACAGAATATCTTTCTCTAAAGCTGAATAATGTTCTATGATATGGAAATACCATATTTTCTTTGTTCATCTTTTGATGGATATATGGGTTGCTTTATCTCTTAGCTATTGTGAATAGTGCTGCAATGGAATTGGGTACACACATATCTCTTCCATATCCCACTTTCAATTCCTGTGGCTATGTACTTGGACATGAGATTGCTAGATCATATGGTAATTCTATTTTTCTTTTTCTTTTTAAAGGAAGCTCCATACTGTTTTCCATAGCAGCTGCACCATTTTACATTCTCACAAAGTTATTGTCCTTTCAATGACAGATTATGATACATAAATATTGAATGATATGAGTAACTGTTAAATAATAGGGTGGCGCCTGTGGCTCAGTGAGTAGAGCGCCAGCCCCATATGGCAGAGGTTGCTGGTTCAAACCTAGCCCTGGCCAAAGACTTCCAAAAAAAAAAAAAAGTAAAATACCAGTAATATAACATCATTAGACTGTTATACAGCTGAGCTTTCTGTAGGCTGCACTAGTTTGAAATGGTAAATTTAGTACTGTGCTGTTTTGCCATGGCCAAATGTATGGGTTAGAAGGGTCAAAGCTCTGCTCTACCATAAACTGACAAAAGTGAAATTTCCATGCAATGCAAAGAAGGGGAGGAGAATTGCCATTTCTAAATGATTTCCTCAGTCCAAGGAAAATTAGATATGAATTTGTAGGGGTGAGGTGATTGACACTGCCCCATGAAGTGAGCCAAGCCACCTTGAGGTCAGCTGTGACTTACTGCCTAGGTAAGAGGCTCATTATGTTGACATCCTACGTGGGATATGGCACTGCAGCCTGTTGTCCTGCATTATTGCTTATTTCATTTCTGATTTGAACCATGTCTCTGGGTCACCCCTGTTTCAAAGCGTTACAGCCCTCTCTGTTTTATTTGGTGAAGAAACCCACCCAATGCTCATTGAATTTGTGTGTGTGCTGTAGTATGGGAATTTTACCATGGGTTTCCAGAAGAGAAAATGATTTCATACATATCAAAGCATTATAAGCCCAAATTCATCTATAAAGTTAATGCAGTTCCTATTAAAACCCAGCAAGGTTTCTAAAGACAAAGGTAAGCTTATTCTAAAATTTATGGGGAAAGGCGTAAACCCTAGAAGAGATAAAATCATTTTGAAAAGGAAGAATAGAGTTGGAGGAATCACTGTACCTGATTTTAAGACTATATAGCAATATCAAGGCAGTAAGGTATTAGCAGAGCAGTATATACTTAGATCAACAGAACAGATCAGAGACCCTTCAGATAAAGCACACAAATACGCTCAACGGATTATTAAAAGCACTTTATGCCTCATATTAGCACAAAATCATATTTTTATTGATTTCAGCTTCTTTGTCTCTGGATTTTTATTTGCATCATCTGCCCTGATTTCCAATCCCATTTCCCAAAATTGCACGATTTTCCTTTCTTCAGAGAAACCTTCGCTGACCCTTGTAGCCTGAAAATAGTACCTCTACTTCTATTCTTAGGAGGAAACATTTAGCATTTTGGTTTCTCATTTCAGGCCAGAGGTCTATAAAGGGAAATCAAGAATTTTTAGCATGCAGGATAAAAGCAAAAGGCTATAAAAGCTCCAACTGCAGAGATTGTTATGGCCTGTCTTTTTTTTTTTTTTTTTTGTCTGATCTCCAAAACTTTTCTGAGAAAGTTCAATAGAATAGGCTATAATCTTGTTGAGGGTAAGAATTGTTTTCATCTTATTTATTGCTGAGTGTGTTCATTTATTGGGCAATGAATTGAGTTGTCTTCTTACCAGGCACTGAGTAAGGGACTGGGACTATAAAGGCAAAACAAACACCGCCTTTGAACCTGGTCATCCCCTTCCCACCAGTCAGCATGTAGTACACCATCAAATCTCAACCATGGAAGCACTGATTGGATGACTTGACTGAGGTTGTAGAAGAGTCCCGTGATAGAAGCTGAAAGCGATTCCATGATAGAATATTCTCCTTCCCACGTTTGTCTGGATTAATTTTCCTTTTCTTTCTTTCTTTCTTTTTTTTTTTTTTGCAGTTTTTGGCCAGGGCCAGGTTTGATCATGCCACCTCTGGTATACGGGGCCGGCGCCCTGCTCCTTGAGCCACAAGTGCTGCCCAATTAATTTTCCAAACCTAACATTCATGTTTCAATTAAAGCTTCTATTTGACGTAAAAATAACTAGGTCTCTGGCTACAGTCCATATTATTGCACTGCCATGCAATATGTGGGGTACGCTTATGTTAAAACATTATTTGTTCTTATGTCTTGAGAGCTGGAGGTAGGAATGAGGAGTGGCTGCAAATGGAAAAGGGATCTTTTGGGGGAGATGAAAATGTTCTAAAATTGAATTGTGGTTGTATAGCTGTAAATTTACAAAAGAAAAAAAACACTGAATTTTACACTTAAGATGAGTGAATGATATGGTATGTACATGATACTTAAATAAAGCTGAGAAAATGTCCATGTTTTATTTTAGATGGTGCAAGGCTAAAATATTTTTCTTTGATGGATGAGTCATAATACATCTTTCTTATGGTGCTATCAGCAAATACGGTGTAAAATTATGGAGGAATTTCATAAATGCTTGAGTGTTGTACAAGTATAATGTGGTCTAATAATATTAGATAATTAAATATGAAATGTCCGATTTTGAATCAAAAGTTTAGTTTGTTATATCTCAAACAAGAAGCAGTACAATTAATCACAGTATGTGCCTAAACTATGAACACTATCGACATCTTAATGGTAGCTCATGTGGGCCAGCAGTGAAGAAGCCTGGAGAGCAAGTGGCGATGAAAATGTAGAAGGTGTTTTCCACAGCTTGTTGAGAATTGAATAGTTTTCCTTTCGAGAAGTGGCTCAAAGCCTGAAAGAAGTGATAGTTGGTGCAAGGTCTGGTGAACATGGGGGATTGCAGTGAGTTTCCAAGTCCAGATCCTGTTATTTGGGCAGCATCACATGGTTGAGCCTTGTCTTGCGAGAGGATTGGCCGGCCTATATTGATCCATCTCGCCTGCTTAATTGCAAGCATCCTCATCATTTGATCCAACGGATTGCAATAGACATCCACTGTAATTGGCTGACCAGGTTTCATGACGCTGTAGTGTTTAGTACCAGCACTGGACCATCGAACAAACACCATTAACTTTTTTCAATGAACATTTTGTTTGGGACTCTGTTTGACTTTGTTTGGCATTTCATCTTTATCCATGCATTGAGGCAAATGCTTGCAATTGTCAAAAAGGATCCAATTTTCATCACACATAGTAATATGGTATAGAAATGATTTGCCTTTATGTCATCACAGGCAGGAAAGGCAGCTTTGAGACCATTTCTCTTCTGATTCCTCATTTAATTAATTGAGAATCCATCTCTACA
>CAUYON010190416.1:0-10555 GCA_963573935.1 Arctocebus calabarensis
CTAGAGGCATGTTAATGGGGCGATGGCTTAGGAGGAGTGTTAGGCTCTCCAAGCTCAACGGTTCCAACTGCACTTAGGATAATTTCAATGAGGAAGAAAACAAAAAGTCGGCTTGGTGCCTGTGGCTCAGCGGGCTAAGGCACCAGCCACGTACACCTGAGCTGGTAGGTTCGAATCCAGCCCGGGCCCGCCAAACAACAATGACGGCTGCAACCAAAAAATGGCCGGGCGTTGTGGTGGTGCCTGTAGTCCCAGCTACTTGGGAGGCGGAGGCAGGAGACTCACTTGAGCCCAGGAATTGGAGGTTGCTGTGAGCTGTGATGCCACAGCACTCTATCCAGGGTAACAGCTTGAGGCTCTGTCTCAAACAAACAAACAAAAAGAAAACACAAAGTTTCTAAATAAACCAGTGGACTAGCCAAGGATGAGTTTTCAGTTTCATAACAAACCTGGGGCTGCATTACCTTGTTTATCACTATATTTACTATGGCTGGCAAAGTCCCTGGTGTACCATCAGTGCTCAATAAATCTTTATTTAAAAAAAGGGCTCATAGTCTAACACAATATATGTGAACACCAGGAAAGAAGACAATATAGAAAAATGAAGCAGAAAGGGGAGAAACTGAATAATTAGATAAACTGGTGCAGAAAGACTAGAATATATTGAATGCAAGTTAAATAAGAAGAACTTAGAAACAGAAAAAAATACCAGAAAAGAAATTGCCCCTCTTTTGGAGGCAGATAGTATACTGTGAGCCACGGATAGGTTTCCTATGTATTCTTTCATTTCATTATGTTCTTGCCTTACCTCTCCCTCTCTCTTTCCTGCCTTCTTCCTTCCCTCATTCTTTCCTTTCGTTTCTTCCCTCCTTCCCTTCCTCCTTTTTTTCCTTTCTTCTTTTTTGATTTTCAAATGTATTTGACATTTATCCCATACCAGACACAAGACAAACACTGTACTTTCTCTTATAGTATTTTTACTATTTTTAACTCAAAGATTTTGAAGTAAATTATATCATAAGCATTGATATAGTGTGTTTTATGCTGAGTGAAAAAGCATCACATAAATTATTTTTTAAAATCAACAAATCATATTTGCTTCCAGTGAATCCAAACTCCATGTTCAGCCTCTAAGAGACAATTTTGAATTTCTGAGTGATTATGGATTGATTGGTAGCTAATTTTGAGAAGCACTGAACTGTAAGAAGCTGGAAAATATGGGCAAGCACCTACTCTGTAATCCATTTTGTAGTGAAGCATTTTTAAATAAATGGCCTATTATTTAAATTTTTTATCTTGAACATAAAGGATATTATCTTGGAAATCATGGAGTTGATCTGCTGTTCTATTTACTCTAATATGTGTTAAAATAAATGACTTTTAGAGTTACAGAGTTTGACCCACCTATCACCTTAAATCATTTCACATACTACACACAATGAGTCCCTTTTAGAGAAAGTCTGGCTGGCTGGATACAGTCAATTACGGTAGAAGGAAAAAGACATTGCCACCACGGGATGGGCGAGTCTTCACTAAGAGGCCGTGAAAGGTTTCTGAGCAAAACTTGGGGACCCAATTAAAGATTTGGAAAAACTGAAATCTCTGTCTTTTTCTTTTTGAGACCGAGTGTCACTGTGTAGCCCTCAGTAGAGCACCATGGCATTTCAGTTCACAGGAACCTCAAACTTCTGGGTTCAAGCAATCCTCCTGCCTCAGCCTCCGGAGTAGCTGGGACTACAGAAACCTGCCACCGTGCCGGGCTAGTTTTGACTTGGAAATCTAAAACAAGATGGAAATGTATAAGAATTAGGCTTGTAGCAGATTAATAATAATAGTAAATAAACAGAAACACAAAAGTGAATTGTAAAATTTGGGTTTTGATTTTCATACTCATTTCTTTCAGCGATTTGCAGGCTGAGTAGTATAAGAAGGAAGACGGGTTTGCTCAAATATCTCTCTGGTTTGATAGCACTGATCAGCGGTATTTGTTCAGACATACTGCACTCAATTCTTTACTCGTATTCTCTCATTTGATCTTTTCAGCAATTCTACATATTAGATTCTATTAATACTACTACTTTATAGATGAGAAATCTGTGGCCTGGCTGCAGTAAGATACTTGCCCAGGGTCATTGAGCTAAAGCTGAAACCCAGGTCTTTAACTAAAATCCAACCCTGATTTCCTACCTGAGGCCGAGCACCATGGCTCATGACAGTAATCCTAGCACTCTGGGAGGCTGAGGCGGGTGGATTGCCTGAGCTCACAGTTTCCAGACCAGCCTGAGCTGGAGTGAGACCTCAGCTCTAAAAATAGCCAGGCGCTGTGGCACGTGCCTATAGTCCCAGCTACTTGGGAGGCTGAGGCAAGAGAATTGCTTAAGCCCGAGAGTTAGAGGTTGCTGTTAGCTGTGATGTCACTGTACTTTACCAGGGATGACAAAGTGAGACTCTGTCTCAAAAAAAAAAAAAAAATCCTACCTGTTTTTTTGAATTTTAATTATAATATGGAAATTATAATATGGAAATCATCTCCTGGTCTCTTTCTACCCTTTTTGGAAATAGGCAAGGTACAAACAGTAATAGTTGAAAATTCTGAGTCAAGCCTGGAATTGTCACTCAGCCGACTCAGGATTGGAGTGCGTGGCTGGGCTTCGGGGACTTTCTCATTTAATTCAGGACTGTTCAATAGATTTTCTGAGTGGTTATTCTGTCTCATTTCATTTTCTTACGTCCATATTTTCTTTCTCTCGCTTTCTCTTCCTTTTTTTTTCTTTTAAACTTTTTTCTAGTCTAAAGGCCAGAATCAACAGGATCAAAAATCAAACAAAAATTCTGAGCTTCCCCTAAGGACACACTTGGGGGATTTGAGAATGTCAGCTGTACAAATATGACACCATCTTTAGGCAAACTGTCTGGAAGGATGGGTTGGGGGGGCTGTGTGCAGATGTCACGCAGCCATGCCTCTTGCCAGTTTTATTATCTGACAGATATGGAGCACAAATATTGACTTTTGCTATTTTTACTGTAACTGCAGCCATAAACATCGATTACTGCAGGGGAGGGCCGGCGGGAAAGCAGCAGCGTCTCTGTAGCCTAAGAGACCTTTTGTCTTTGCCTCAGGACAGCCTGGAAAGAAGTAGGGCCATGAATGGGAGCCTCATAGAATGATTCCATACAAAAATAGTAAAAGAGTGATGATGGGAAACGTGCTTGAAGAAAAATCCCTCTTGGTTCTGTCTCATCAACTGTGCTCACTTAGCCCAAGAAATTATGAATAGGGCGGGAACAGGAACTGAACTGAAGTGAAAAGCCTTCCTCCCGAAGCGTATTGCTCTCAGCTAAGCAGACTTCTTACTCCAATGACAACAAACATTAATTAACAGCCATGTCTTCCAGTTTCTTCCCATCGACATCCCAGTATCGTTTCCTTGGTAAGGGAAATAATTAATGAACGTGCAGGGATTGGTTGGGGCCTTGTAGAAACAAAAGGATGTTTCTTTTGGTGATAATCTGTTTCTTTGGCAAATGTACAGAAGCAAGCAGGATTTTCTTATCAAATGCTTTTGTTGTTTTTTCTGTTTTAGATTTAATGTTTAAACTGATATCACCAGGGTAGAATAGCCCAGACTTCATGTTTGCGTGGGCTGACGTGCTCTGCGTGAACTTCAGGAAGCAGGAAGATAGTACACACTCTAGACGTTAAATGAAGGATGGGGACAAGAAGCCAAAATGTGAGAGCAGGTGTATGGGATGACTGCTTCCCATACGCAAGAAAATGTGTTTTAGGCCTGCTGTGTTCACTTCAGGTGAACTCTGCAGCTCAGCCAGGATACTTAAAGGCCTCATTAAGTTCAAGGCAGAAGAGCCTCCATCTCAAAGTACATCCCACACCAGCATCTAACCTAAATCAGCCCAGAGTAAATGGATCTGCACTTTCTACAGAAATTCAGGGAGTGGGAATGAAACCAACTGGGGCCCCTTGGGGAGGGGTGAGTCACACACAGATCACTCAAATAGATGGGGAAGAATAAAGGGATGAATACTTCCTCTAGGCCTGGAGGGGGAAAGTGCTGTGTGTGGAAGGTGGGAGTATATGTTATGTGGATTGCAATGAGAGATTAAATCCTGCTTTTCCTTTAAAGGCTGACTGTCAGGAGCCTTAGGACGTGGAGTACATTTGCAGTAGTGGCTCAACCATCAAAGGCTGCTGGCATCTGCCTTTAGAAGAGTCAGTCACCAGTTCATTAAAGAACTTGATTGAGGAGTTTCCCCACGAAGAACGGGGTGGAACATATGAGCATATCACAGAGAGGAAGGGGCGAGTTCTCAGAGCCGAGCAGAGTTGGATGCCAATTCAGGGCTAGACACATACACCTTGGGTGATTTCATAAATATTTCTTTCTTCTAAGCCTTGTTTTAATTTTCTATGAAAGATGAAAATGATATGGTTATTGCTAGGCTGAAACTGAATAATATTTTTATAGTGTTTAGCACATAAATTTAATTTTTCTCATCATTCCCATCCACCATTCCCTGCAAGAAACATCGATCAGTAAAATACAGAATGGTATCTACCAGTCAGTAGCATAATATGGGACTGAGCATAAATTCAAGAGAATTCAGTGGGACCATTTACAATGTTTTAGAAATTGACTGACATGTCTAATTTGCAGAGATGACTGCTTAAAATTCAAATAAAGTATTATTCCACCTGTCTACCTTCATACGTACCTTGTAAAAGACCTTCTTTTTCGAACTTTTGTACAAAGAGTGAAAAGTTGCTATAGTTTAGAGTTACCCTCCATCCCTGCTTATGTCACCCTCCATAGTAGAGAGAGTCTTTTCCAATTCTCAGCCTGTTAGATTCTCCTCTCATTTCACAGTTCGCTGATATGAACTTGTTTTCTGGATCATCGGTTAAAAAAAAAATGTTTTTTAATAGATGATTTTAAAAAACATTTTTAAAATGTTTTCAATGTTGTAGGGCTTTTCCATTGAGATTGCATACTACTGGCTCAGCGCCTGTGGCTCAACGGGCTAAGGTGCCAGCCATGTACACCTGAGCTGGTGGGTTCAAATCCAGCCTGGGCCTGCCAAACAACAATAATGGCTGCAACCAAAAAATAGCCAGGTGTTGTGGCGGGCGCCTGTAGTCCCTGCTACTTGGGAGGCGGAGGCAGGAGACTTGCTTGAGCCCAGGAATTGGAGGTTGCTGTGAGTTGTGATGCCACAGCACTCTATCCAGGGTGACAGCTTGAGGCTCTGTCTCAAACAAACAAACAAACAACAACAAAAACCTGAGATTGCATACTACTATTAATCATCCCAGTTATACCTTACATGTCCACTTAGAATCATGAAGTTCTTTAAAGGAAAATATCCGAGTCCCCACTCACTACTATAATTACAGAGTAACTCTCTCATTTTCTCTTTAGTAATATCCACTGAACTGTTTCACTTTGGATTATTATTATTAGATGACAATGATATAGCTTTTAAGTTTAAAGTGTATTTTATTTAAATGTTTACCAAACATAAACATGATGAGCTATCTTTGTAAGTTTGTGGTGAGTAACTTCTTTCAATACCCAGTCCTGCCCTCGTCGAATTTAGTAACAACATGGCATCACTTAATAAGATGGGCAAATGCCCGAGGGGGCTAGACCCGTGTCAGGACATACAACAAACTTCCTTAAGTTTGTCCATTCATGGGTCCAGTCCTAGCAGGGACAATTATATAAGCTGGGTGGACACGCGTAGCTTATGGAATTCATGAGCTAAGTAGTAAACTACTTACAGACCTTTCTCTACCCTATTGGTGAAAGAGATATTATTTATATCATTTCAGGGCATGAGCAGATAACTATAACCTTATTATGGTGGCTTGACTTGGACAGATATGGCCTAACACTAATACAGAACTATTTAAATAATCTGATAATAAACTGCTTTTGAAATCACAATATCTGCCCTTATTTCAAGTTCTACTAGTTGAATAACTTTGACCAAGTTATAGCTCTCTCAGCTTTGGTTCAGTCATACATGAAAGTAATTTATGTTCCACAATGTCTATAAGCTTAGGTAAAATTATGCATCAGAAGTAAGAATACAACATGCATTTTTCTGTTTCACCTTTCCTATACTTTTCACCACCACCTCTACTAAACATTCACAAATCTTTGATGACTTTCTTTTGTTTACAAGACAGTTAAAGCCAAATACATTAACCTCCCACTCAAAGTCTTGACTTGGCCACCGTTTCCCACTTTTTTCTTCGTAGAAAGTTTAACTGACAGCAGCAAATCTAGTTTTCCCTGAACACGTCAGGTGTTGTTGAGAAATCTCACCAAGGTGTCCCCTTGTCCAAATAAGCAGGGTATCACATTTTACTTTATCCAAGTGGAAGAGAGGATCCTTGGCTTCTGAGCACGGAAACCCCATGTGGCCCAGTGCCTGGGCCTGGATCATGCTAACCAAGTTCAGGAGAGCTTGATATATGAGCCAGAGTGCCAGTTTGTTACTGACCAAATACTCATTGCCAAATATTTATATTATCCTATAGCAGCATCTTCATAAAAATACACATTGTATCATGGATTTGCTGGCTGACTATAAAATCAAGCAAAAGGAATCTATTTGATAATATTACTAATGAGTGTATAATTAATGCGATGGTGTATCATCACCAAAGAGGCCCAGGTCCTAGTGGAAGACAGGTTTGTGGGTGCCCTGAGAGGCTTTGGCTCTTCTGGCTGAGCTCAAAGGAGGCCTGTGAGTGACTTAAGAGAACTGCTATCAGGCAGACAGGGTCTGGTGAATGGGGGACACACCTGAAATTAAGTGTGTGTGTTTGCAGGGGCTCTTCTTAACCGATCCCCCAGGTGGCCTGTGTTGGAGACAGAACAGTTTCCTATTTAGTAGCAGACAATGGTAGCGACAGAGACTGAAAATTCCCTGCACACCTTTCCATGGTCAGCTTATGAGTCATTTCCCCCCAATAAACCGAAACTCCCCTCAAAGTAAATTAGATCTCATTGCTTTTCTTAGTAGCATGTCATACATTTTCTCCCCCACTCGCCCATGTTCTGTCAAAGATGAGGAATGGCCTTGCGGAATTCTTGATGGGGCTGGGATCAGAGCAGAGCCGGCCTGACCCAATACGCCAACCTGGAAACCTCGTGGGAAATTCCTCTCGAAACATCCCAGCCTACCCCAGGCCTCTGTGGTCAACCTGCAGATAACAATCTCAGTTCCTTATCGCCTGTCCGTCACCTCATCTATACTGTTTGCCACTCTTCGTTTGTGTCAAACTCTAAGGAGCTGGGGGAAAAAAAAAACATTTGGGGTCACGTAGTTCAAGAGAAAGTCAAGGCTGAAAGGTAGCTTGGTCTTTTCTTCTCTGCCACACTACAGACCAGGAAACAAAAATCAAAATAGTACTGTACACAAAAAGAAAATCATACTGACCCGACTCCTTCCCTGCATCGTTTGAATGACCATGAGGAATCTTGCAGGATTTTTCATTAACTCATGAGAGAAGCCCACTCTGCCTTTCCTGAGTGAGTTTCTCGGTCTCTATTTTGTTAGAAGGCCTGCTGTGTGCTCCCTAGTATTGTTAAATGCAGCTGCGTTATCACAGTATATGGGATATAAATGTTTAGTCACCTCTGAGCTATCAACTAGAATATTCCCCAGGGATATCTTGCTGCTGGCTGAGGGGGGCTTGCTAAGTGGACAGGCAGCCATCTGCCTACGCTAAACACATGGGGATTGGGGGAAATTGATACAAGAGGGACAGAAAAGGTGTATGCAATGCTGTCATTGTTTATTTGCTTTCATTTGTAGTATTTGTCAGGACATTTCAGGTAACATTAATGAAGAACTCAATGGTTAATGGGCATAGGTTGAAAAGGCTGAGGAATCCCATATATAAGCTAACCCCAAGGCAATTACAGAGACAATTCTTAACAAAAGGCTTTACCAGTAAATAGCTCAATAACTGAGAAAGTATGAAGATGATACATACAGAACATGACTTTTAAGAAGGAAAAGCTCACAGACACATTTAAGGTCCTTTTTACTTTTCTGTAACACTTTCCCCTGAAAGTCTAGCACTCTGAGGGGACAAGGTAGCCTGGAGATAGAGATGTGGGAGTGATTTCTCAGGAATGTTCTGCAGCTTGCTGTGCAAATGATAGGCACAGAATAACACCACTTTTGCATTGATGCCTCTGCATTTCTGTCCATACACACATGAAAGAGCCTCCATGCTCGTAACTGTAGTTACTTCTACAGGGTACAGAGGCACGAGAGTCAAAAGGAACTTCGACTGTTAGACTTTTCGTTAAATATGATGCTGTTAGAATGCATTTATGTTTAACTTATGAAAATTGAATATTCATAAAGTTTAAAAAATATAATAACTGGCTTGGCACAGTGGCACACACTTGTAATCCTAGAACTTTGGGAGGCCAAGTGAAAGGATGGCATCAAGCTAGGAGTTTGGGACCAGCCTGAGCAACATAGCATGACACTGTCTTCATAAAAAAACTAAAGAAAAAATATCTGGGTATGGTGGCTCAGGCCCATGGTTCCAGCTCCCTATGGGGCTGAAGCAAAAGAATAGCTTGAACCTAGGAGTTTGAGGTTGCTGTGAGCTATGAGGATGCCACTGCACTCTAGCAAGGGTGACGGAGTGAGATCTTGGCTCCAAAAAATGTATACATACATATATATAAAATAACAAAAATCAGATCATCTCACAGCAGTGCTAAGGCTGCTTAGTTGGACAATTTGAGGAATTTCCTCAAGGGTTCTGAGCCTCAGTTTCCACATCTGCAGGGGATGTGGAAATCTAGACCAAGCACAGGTCTAGATTGGAGACTTTTTCCCAGGCACTGTGGGTCCCCCGCTGCTGCTCAGAAGAAGCTCGCACTCTGGAAAGGGGGGAGTAGGGAGGTCTGGAAAAGCCAATGAGAAAACCAAACGAGTGGGATCCAGCTCGGATCCAAGCTGCTCTGCTCTCATTTTATTTCTTCCAGCAGGTTCCTCTCCATTAGACTGATTTTGAACAATGCTGGAGTAGAAATTATCTATTGATAATTCCAGCTCTACCAAATGCAAAACCAAACCCAATCCCCCCAGACGAGGTGGGTGTAGGTGTGGAGCTCCGAGCGTAAATGAACACGGTGCACAGAGCTCACAGGGACGTGACCCCAGTTCGGCCTGTTTCTGCCCCTGGGGAGTAGCGAGGACATGGACAGAAAGGCGGGGGTCTCACTTTCCTCTCCCCCTCTCTCTGCTCACTCTCTGCACAGCGCTGGGCTCCCGTGTGAAAGTCTCATTCTGACCTATTGTGATTCTTCAGTTTTAAAATTCAAACTTAGCCATTTCTTTGTTAATCAATTGGAACTCTTTCTATAACAAATGGCAGACAATTTAATTGTATTAACATGAAAAAAAAAGATGCATTGTCATAGTTTCACGTAACTGAGACACTCAGGGCTTGGAGCTAGAGCCCCTGGACCTCAGGTGATGCAATTGGTGGCTTCATTTCTCAGCTCTATGTTGTGTTGGTCTCAAGGTCCATGCGGTGACAAAGTGGCTGCCTCCCAGCTTCACTTCAGCCTAAGAGGGAACATATCTTTCCGGTCAACCTCTGTGCTGGCTCCCGTGAAAGTCCAGGGATTTGCCGATGGGGCTAGCTTGAGTCACTGGCCAGTCACCGAGACCCCAGTCAGCAGGGTAAAGGGCCTTGTCCTCCAGTCAGCTAGGGGGGAGCTCATCTCAACCACAGAGACTGGGAATGAAGATGAGGAATGCTCAAAGAACATTTAGGATAATATTCTTGGAAAATGTAGAGCAAATAGTAAATCTATCATAATAACATCTCGGCTGGCTCTTACGACTGTTATTACAAAAAGTTTGGAAAACAGAAGGAAATATAGTGCCTCGGGCTTCCCCTGTCCTTTGTGAATCTAAGAGTGGGGACAAATGTCATCTCTGTACAGCTTAAATGTCCTAAAACAACTTACTTTTGAAATAGCACACTCTTTTCTTTAAATATTATTATTTTCAAGTTGTGTAGCAACGCATCAATACTCTCTAAGATAAACTTCCATAAACAGGCTTTAACGAGAGTTAAAAGTGGCTCTCTGGTCCTCCCGTTCATCAGACAGCCGCTTCTTCTAGTGCAGCGCCAGCCACATCCCTGAGGCACCATGGTGAAAGCGAAGGTCGGAATAAACGGATTTGGTCGTATTGGGCGCCTGGTCGTCAGGGCTGCTTTTAACTCTGGCAAAGCAGATATTGTCGCCATCAATGACCCCTTCATTGACCTCAACTACATGGTCTACATGTTCCAGTATGATTCCACCCATGGCAAATTCTATGGCACAGTTAAGGCTGAGAAAGAGAAGCTTGTCATCAATGGAAATCCCATAACCATCTTCCAGGAGCGAGATCCCTCCAAAATCAAATGGAGTGAGGCAGGCACTGAGTATGTTGTGGAGTCCACTGGCGTCTTCACCACCATGGAGAAGGCTGGGGCTCACCT
>CAUYON010190421.1:0-21540 GCA_963573935.1 Arctocebus calabarensis
TGGTGGTTGCAACCAAAAAAAAAAATGGCTGGGCATTGTGGTGGGCACCTGTAGTCCCAGCTACTTGGGAGGTGGAGGCAGGAGACTCACTTGAGCCCAGGAATTGGAGGTTGCTGTGAGCTGTGATGCCACGGCACTCTATCCAGGGTGACAGCTTGAGGCTGTGTCTCAAAAAATAAATAAATAAATAAATAAAAATAACATATATAATGTTAAGTTGGGAAAAAAGTACCCAAAGAAGTAATAGTTAAATATTAAGATTGTTTTAAGAATAAAGTCATAATATTAGTAGTCTATTTGTATTATCCTTCAAAATTTGGGATTTGTTAATACAGAAAATGCTCTAAAACTTTAATAATATAAAACCAGTTCACAGGCAATTTTGTTACCTTCTTAATAATTCATTTTATTTTAGAGGAGAGGGGCCACTGAAAACTTTCCAGGATTTGATTCGTCAACTAGAGGTATGTTTTGTTTCCACTTTATGCTACTACTTTAATTGTGGGATAATGGTAGGTAATAATTGGTTTTTTAAATGAGTGGTAGAAAAGCAGTAAGGTAGAGGCTTGCAGTAACATTTCGTGGCACTTTTCTTGGTTATCTCATGGAAAAGAAAAATGTAGGAAAAAAGTAGAAAGGGCTTTGTTGATAGTAAATGCGATAATAGGTTTTAGCTTTTCTGAAGTAAATGAAAATGTCCTGTAAGCCCATACAAATCCTTTATACCGTCCAGAAGTCTAGAAAAGCTTATTTGGCCTCTTTATTATTGAATGGGGTGAACAATATTGATTAAATGAGATAACACATGAAAAAGCATCTGTTATAGGCTTGAGACCATTGGAGGGGACTCAGTATGTGTCTGCTTCCTCATTTCCTTCCATAGCCATGATGTCCTTAGGGCATTAGGAGACAGATGTGCTAAGACCCACCCTTGTGCCCTTTGTGTCCTGAGACTCATGCAGGGCTATCTGTGACTCTCCCCGAGGTAGAGGCTTCAGACTGGCCGCGAGGTCACTGAATGCCTTTCCTGTTTTCCCTGCCCCTCTTGGGATCCTGTTAGCCTCTCTGGAACCGAGAGCATCTTGCATTTGAAATCTGACTTCCTGTCATTTGGTTATTCTTATGTAGTTTTCTTTGGCAATCCAATATGCTTCTACCCGAATATCTTCAGGAAAGGGATTTAAGGGAATTATTGTCAACATAGAAGAATTACTGAAAATAGGTCTTCTGGATTTTTTTGTAAACTATTAATGAGTTATTGCCCATAAAATACTTGGAATAAATTCGGGATTTCTTCTTTTCAGTTGACTCTAACTTATTCAGTAAACCAGTGTCTGTTGAACTGTCTCCAAACTGTGATGAAGATAAAATGATATACTTTATTCAGCAAATATTTATTGAGCTTGTACTATGTGTCAGATCTTGGGGAAAAGAGCTCTTGGGAGAAATGGAAAGCTTCTGTTCCACATAGTTTATGTTCTAATGGCAGAATATAGATAATAAAAAGTTATATATAATGCACATATATAAGTACTTGGATAAAAAATCATTTAAGATAAGTATGTAGATAAGAGGGGTGGTCAGAAGAGATCTTTCCAAGCAGGTAGCATATGAGTAGAGACATGAAGTGAGGGAGTCAGTAGGATACATGCTAGTAAAGGACTTCATTTTTTAATTTTAATTTTTTTTTTTTTTTTGAGACAGAGTCTCACTTTTTTGCCCCCTGTAGAGTGCAGTGGCATCATACCTCACAACAACCTCAAACTCTTGGGCTCCAGCAATCCTCTTGTCTCAGCCTCCCAAGTAGCTGGGGCTACAGGCGTCCACCACAATGCCCAGCTATTTTTAGAGTTGGGGGTCTTGCTTTTGCTCAGGCTGGTCTTGAACTCCTGAGTTCAGGCAGGCTTCCTGCCTCAACCTCCCAGAGTGCTGGGATTACAGGCGTGAGCCACCACACTGAGCCTGTTAATAGAGGATTTTCTGTACAGTATAGAATAAGTGCAAAGGCCCTGAGATGCAGAGTTAGGGCTGGGTTTATCCGATGAAGAATAAGGAGGCAATTATAGGTAGAGTGGAGTGAGGCAGAAGGAAAGGGTATAATATGACATATTTATAAGCCCTGGGAAGAATATCGACTTTTTTCCTCAAACATGCTGGTAAACCCATTGAGAGTTTTTAGAAGTAGTGGCCTGATCTGACTTACGTTTTAAAAGGTTTTTGGCTTGACAAGGATAAAGGATAGTGCCATGTACTGACACAGGCAACATTGAGGGAGAAGACTGGATTAGAGGGTAGAAATCAAACAGTTTGCTTTGCTCAAATACAAAGGTAGAGTAGGCTATACAGTTGGCCCTCCCTACCGTACTCCCTTACATTCTCCGATTTAGTCAACTGTGGATGAAAAATATGATAAAACATACATACCATTACAATAATACAAAATAATACATTTCTAACAGGTTGGAGTTCTAAGAAAAAAATAATAGAAATGAAGCAATACAGTCTTAATAATTATTTACTTAGCATTATATTATATTAGGTATTATAAATCTAAAGACAATTTAAAGTGGATGATAAGATGTAGGTAGGTTATATGCAAATACCACACTTTTTTATATAATGTACTTGAGCATCTGCAGATTTTGGTCTGTTCAGGAAGGTGCTAGAATCAATCCCTCACAGATACCAAAGGATAGCTATTTAAGACTGGTGTCAGCCACCCTGAGCTAGAGTGAACCCCACCTCTAAAAATAGCCAGGCGTGGTGGATGCCTGTAGTCCCAGCTACTTGGGAGGCTAAGGCAGGAGAATCTTTTGAGCCCAGGAGTCTGAGGTTGCTGTGGGCTATGAGGCCACAGCACTCTACTGAAGGTGACAAAGTGAGACTCTGTCTCAGAAAAAAAAAAAAAAAAAAGACTGATGTCAGGAATAGAGAGAGAAAGTCTTGGGAATTACCAGCTTTAAGGCAGTTTTAAAATCATGATACTCAATGAGACAGATATGGATCTTACCCCCTAGAGGTTTTCAGGCTAGAAAAAAGAGAAGATTTACAGAAAAGAAAATGGTAACATGGAATGATAAGGAAATGGAGTGGGTAGTGATTTTCAGTTTGATTAGAGTATTTATCTAAACTATTACCAAGACTTGTTATTTTTCCTCACAAATCACTCTCAGATTTGCCCAGTGCTCTTTCTTATTAGTGCTGCCACCTAAAGCTAAATCTTCTCCTTCCCTCCCCTGGTATCTGTTACCTTAAAATATTCTTCATACCATTTTAACATAATATCCTAAATATTTCTATCTTACCTGTCCAACCTTATTTTGCACTATTCTCCATCATCCTGTTTGTATCACAAAATTGTAAAATGCATGGTACAAAATTATTGTTCATAACTAATCTGGGGAAAAAAATAACAATCATGTGAATTGGTCTCAAATGGTTAGTTATAAAATGTGTATAAGGGACAAATTTTATCTTACTTGGATAGAAGCAGGCAAGTTCCAAACCTTTAGATCTCATGCTCCAAGATTTATTCACTATCCTTTTATAACTGGAGATATTGTGAGATGAGCTCTGAATCCCTTCAGAAATCCACACATAATTTGTGTAGTGGAGTATCATGGGTCTGTGTGATCCTCTAGAATAAGGGGAGGTCTCCAGGTATAGAGAAACCTCTCTAGGAGTTGATTCTCCATCTAGTCTGTAAACAGTTAAAATCCTTATGTTTTCTTGGGTACAACAAAAACTATAGGAGTTCCACAGTAGATTTTTTATTATGTTTAGGTTCTAATTTTTAAATTCTATGTAAGAATTATTAATTAGGCTTGGCGCCTGTGGCTCAATGGGCTAAGGCGCCAGCCACGTACTCCTGAGCTGACGGGTTTGAATCCAGCCTGGGCCCACCAAACAACAATGACGGCTGCAACCAAACAATGGCCGAGTGTTGTGGCGGGTGCCTGTAGTTCCAGCTACTTGGGAGGCTGAGGCAGGAGACTTGCTTGAACCCAGGAATTGTAGGGTGCTGTGAGCTGTGATGCCATGGCCCTCTATCCAGGGTGAAAGCTTGAGGCTCTGTCTCAAAAAAAAAAAAAAAAAATATTAATTAGCATATTTCTTACCAACTATGCATAGACATTAATCTAAAAGAATGATGTTTTTCCTTTCCACTAGGTTTTTGCAACAGAGGGGTTAAAGCTTACTTCAAGTGTACAAGCTTTTTCAAAACAGGTAACACATGTCTTCCTGCCTGTGCTGGTGGTGATGACATCCACTTCGGGGTATATTTCTAAGGTATAAAGGTATTTAAGGTGTAAAAGGTGGAGTTTTGGTGGGGTTGTTTTAACTTTCTAAATTACATTTCAGCTGAAAGATGATGACAAGCTTATGCTTCTTATGGAAATAAACAAGCTAATTCCTCTATGCCACCAGCTCCAGACAATAACTAAGACATCTTTGCAGAATAAAGTATTTCTGAAGGTAAAAGAGAGGGTGGGTTGTTCAGGTAGACACCGGGAAACTTTCACACTTTTATCTTTATCAGATTAGCTCTAGCCTGTTTCTTCAACTGAAGTATTGCTACCCACTGAAGGGCAATTTATTTCCATTTTTAATGGCTTGTCTGCAAGAATCAAACATTTAAAATTTGTTTAACTATAACCTCTTGTCCAAAAGACTCATTTATTCTCTGCTATTAAAACTGACCCCTGGGAGCATCAGGTTCACCAAATAGATTAGCTTTTTGGAAGTAATTAGTTCCATAGTACTGAAAACCTCTCCGTAAATCCTGAGTCTTCCCCTAACTAGGGCACAAATGCCTCTGAGTCTGGGCTTCTGTAATTTGTCTGAGGGAATATGAGGTTATGCCTACAAAGCAGAGTGTAAGGACTTGCAAAGTAGGGGATTCACTGCCACTATTTAGAACATTTTGAGAAGTCCTAAACATCTTGAGATAAAACAGTTGATTTTCTGCCTATCAACTTGAGAAAGACCTCACGTTTTGTGAAACAGGCCTGACCCCTGCACCTATGTCCTGGGCCCTCAAGTTGGCACTTGTATCCTAATTTGTATACTTTTCAGGATCCCTCAGATTTCCATGGTAGAGAAATTTTTTCATTTTAAAACTAAATAAGTGATAAACTGGTTTTATTTGTTTGTTCTGAAATACTTTTAGAATATGATTTGTATGCTTTCTGTCACTGTAGGTTGACAAGTGTATTACAAAGACAAGATCCATAATGGCTCTCTTGGTCCAACTTCTTTCACTTTGCTATAAACTGTTAAAGAAGGTGAGGTAGTTTTTCTATTTTAAACTTATTTTTTTAATTGAAGAAAAATGCAAAAGAAAATAAATAATAGTTACTACTTGATTTTGCAACTATTTTTTTTTTTCAGAGTAAAACAGAAACTAATTATCTTAACTCTTTCCAGCTTCAGGTGGAAAATAACAACAGATGGGTCTCAGTTACAAATAAAGACACCATAGACGGTAAAACTTGAGAAGCTTTTGGGGTCAGATCACTGGAACGTCATGTAGCAAAGCTGACATTTTTAAAAAGCGAAATATCCTTTGTCTTTTCAGAAATTCAACAATTTCATAAAGAAAAACACTGAAATTCTGCCTTATTGTCTAATCATGAAACCTCTTGTGAAGGTTTTTGAGAACTAATAAATACAATGGTAGTTGCTAGAATTCTAATTGCAATGTGATTTTAAAATGGAGTATTGCACTAATAATGTTCTTTAAAAGTCAAACCAAATATCCCACTGTCTTAATGACAGTGTAATCCAAAGAAGCTATTTTGAATATGTGCTCAGTTTTGGCTTATCTTCCCTTTACTGTTTTATTTAAGTCTATCATCTAGAAGACTGTAATTTCAGCAGAGAATGTATAGTAATCTAGGTGAACGCAGGGTTCCCCTTAAGCCTGTGGATTCTTCTTCTGCCCTTCTGTTCACCAAGCATGCCAAGGGCACCTCTGATGTCCCCGTCTCAGATCATCCATGCTAGTAGCAAGTTACACACAGCAAGGGTCATCATCTGTGTTTTGTGTATCCTTTCCCTACTCCCAACAGCAGGGGATCCTGGAGCAACTCCAGGAGGATATGAATGACTATCTTTTGGTTTTAGTTCTAGCGTAGCTGGCCAGTCTGCCTGAATATTAGCTGCAATTCTAAGCCTATCTTTTTGGCTTAAAAAGTTTGAACTATCTTTCTCAGTATTGATTGATGGAATGGAAGATTAAAAAAGAGAACGATGGAATCAAGAAGCTGTTTAAATTCTGAATAATCATGCATTTTACATACATGGCTTTGGAATGTTCATTATAAAACAAATAAACATCTTTCTTTAGTATTTTTAATTTTAGGGTTTAAAGCTTTTCTTTGGTGGGGTGGGGTTTTGATCAAAGGATCTGGTTTATAGGTTGTCTCCTTATGATATAGTAATATTTTGGACTCTTTTCGTGACGTTTGTATCCTAACGTTTGGACATTCATTTTGAAATCAACGGGACATGTCAAGTGCCAAATGTCAGTTGATATGTAAACTTGTCTGATGATCTTTATTTGGGTCAGTCATCACAATCAGTGTTCACAAATCCTGAAGAACTATAGTGCTACCAATTAGCTAGTCAATACTTAATTGAAAAATTTTACCATAGTCCTAAGGAAGAAAATGGGATGCACTCAGCTTGGTTAATGACCTTTAAAAATAATTGATTAAACAGTCAGAATCATCAAGCATAGTTTTTATTCTCTGAAACCAGAATATTCTTTTAAAATGCAATGAAAATGATAATCTCTACATGGTATGAATTGCTAAAAAATTACAACAGAAATGAGAGAATAATGTGAGGCAATATGTGTAAAATATACATTATTTTTTTTTTAATAATTATTTATTGATATTTTTATTTTTTTTGAGACAGAGCCTCAAGCTGTCACCCTGGATAGAGTGCCATGGCATCACGGCAACCTCCAATTCCTGGGCTCAAGCGAGTCTCTTGCCTCTACCTCCCAAGTAGCGAGGACTACAGGTGCTCGCCCGCCACAACGCCTGGCCATTTTTGGTTGCAGCCGGCGAGCCCGGGCTGGATTTGAACCCGCCAGTTCAGGTGTACGTGGCTGGCGCCTTAGCCTGTTGAGACACAGGTGCTGAGCCTACATTATTCTTTTACAAAGCTATCATTATGAAGTCTTCAAGAATCATTGTGTTACTTGAAGTGGGGGATCTGCTAGTTCATGCTAATATTTCAGCTCACAGCACCATCACTGGAGGTGTTTATAGACCTACAGCCTGTATCACATCTGGTGGGTCTAATTGGGGAGATAGTCATGCTGGCACTCAGGTTACAAGGCATTTTTTCTTGTGAACCAAAATGATTTTTATTTACAAAAACACTCTTTTCCATACCTGAGAAGAGAATATTCTTTTATTAAAGTGCAAGTGGGGCTGGGAAAGAGATAACTTATATTTTTAATAGCATTAAAATATAGAGCAGCAGAGGAATTTACACATCAAGTGATTTCTTCTGTATAAAAATGTGTTTTAAACAGGGATATTTAAATGTTATAGCACTTAAAGAAAAATAACAAGTTTTAAAGTCCTTTTTATTTAAAATTCAATATAAATAGGTATCTAGTTTTAAACCATAAATTTATAGCTGCATTTAAAAAAAAAAGGTAAAAGCCTGTTCTGTTCAGAGGCATCTGTGCCTTTGAATGACATATTCTTTTTTTGAGACAGAGCCTCGAGCTGTCACCCTGGATAGAGTGCTGTGGCATCACGGTTCTAATTCCTGGGCTCAAGCGAGTCTCCTGCCTCTGCCTCCCAAGTAGCTGGAACTATAGGCGCCCACCACAACGTCTGGTCATTTTTTGGTTGCAGCCTTTGTTGTTTGGCAGGCCCAGGCTGGATTCGAACCCATCAGACAGCTCAGGTGTACGTGGCTGGCGCCTCAGCCCGTTGAGCCCTTGAGCCACAGGCGCCGAGCCTGAATGATATATTCTTAGTAACTTCTTTGGTGGTTACCTTGAAACTAGAGTGTGTGAGACTGAGTGGCTACAATGTATGTATTGCAAGAATCAGTTTATTTTGCATTATTATACTTCCATTTGGGCTCCGTGCCTGTAGCTCAGTGGTTAGGGTGCAAGCCAAAAGCACCAGAAGTGGTGGGTTCTAGCCGGTCTGGGGCCTGCTAAACAAAAATAGCTGGGTGTTGTGGGTGCCTGTAGTCCTAGCTGTTTGGGAGGCTGAGGCGAGAGAATTGCTTAAGACCAAGAGTTTGAGGTTGCTGTGAGCTGTGACACTATGGCACTCTTCTGAGCGCAACAAAGTGGCATAGTGAGACTCTGTCTCATTAAAAAAAACAAAAAACTTCCACTGCTTTGTATTTCTCAAAGCCTTTTTCATGTGTTCTTCATTTAAGAAGTCAGTGTTAAAGTTTCACTTTGCTTCAGAAAGGAAAGCCATTCCAACAGCATAATGAAAAGGTATGCTCTGCACTCTGTTACTTTCCTCCAACCTAATGGGAGAGGACTTGAGGCAGAAAGGGTAGGCTTAGACTTCTTGGTAGTGTTATACGGAGGCAGATTGGGTAAGAATGGCCAGTTAGGTTTTCTTTCAATTTTGATAGAAAATTGAGGCAAAACAGTAACCATACCACAACCTTCAAACGAAAGAATGTCAAAATGTGGTACAGTCATCTCTTGGCATTAGCAGAGGATCAGTCAGATCCAGGGCCTTCTGTGTATACCCAAATCTGCACATACTCAAGACTTGCAATCAGCTCCGTAAAACCTGAGTACAAGAAAAATTGCCCTGCTCCATATGTGGGTTTCATATCCAGCAAATACTATAGATATATTTTTGATGTGCATTTGGTTGAACAAAATGCGCACATAGGTGGACCCTTGCAGTATAAACCCCTATCGTTAAAGGGTCAACTGTATTTTCAGGTTATAGGATAACTGGTCAAATTACTTTTATTTATTTTTTTATTTAGTTTATATGCATTTATTTCTCAATTTTAAATAGGCTTATAAGCTCATGCATTCATAAGGAAAATTCTAACTTTCAAAAAATATTTCTTTTTGAAAACAAAGAAAACAAAAAAATTGTGTAGCCTATTTTTTTCCTATAGTAAAAGTGTGTCAGAGTTATGTACAGTAAACAGCATCTTTTATGAAAAAAATAATTTTTGATTTTTAAATATAGACACAACAATTAAACCATCATGGGTCAATTACTTCTAGTTGTCTACTTAAAACTTTTTTGTATTTTGTAGATTTTCCTCAAATAGTTTTCTTTGCTTTTAATCAGAAAAACATTTCTGGTGTGGCAGCTGTTAAGAAGAAGTAAGAGAAAAAGAGTGAGTATATATAGGTAGGGCAGCTCTGGGAGGCTGAGGACAAATGAGAACCCTGGCTCATTAAGCAAGAGAAAAAGGGAAAACCAGGTTAAGGGAAGGAGGATTAATTCTCCAGTGGGCGGCTGGGTGTGATAAGCCACATACTGGATGTTCTTATTTAGTGCACTGATGGTTTGGACCAGGTAATGATAAGAATCCTGGTTTACTTTTTAATCCATCTCAATCCTCATGACATAGCTGTTGTGGCATTAATGCGTTTCACGACTACTTCTTCATATTCTTTTTGTGTCAGTAAACCTTCTGTTATGCTTTTACTTTCTTCAAATTTGGGTAACACAACTGCGATGTAGCCTTCAGTAGATGGCTGGAAAAGAAACCAAATAATTAGCATTGTCAAATGATAAAAAAATCTAATGAAAGGTATGTGGATGGGATCATAGATTTTTCTCTCTCTTTTTTACCTTTTCTTGAAGAATAGATGGCTTATGGAGAATGTTTTCATTCACTTCCATCAGCCGTCCTCTAACACAACTATTTAAAAAGAATTATTTTTCAGAAAAATATTACTTCCCTTGTTTCTCTAAACTGGTAGCTAGAAAGTTACTCACCTAGATACGGTATATTCTTCTCCATCTGAGCAGTAAATCTTACACAGAGGTGCAAGTTCTGTTAGAAACTGTGCCCCCTGTGTAATGAGAAGGAAGAGGTTATTAACTGATGTACATTTCCACTTGCCTTTGAGAGACAGCATTCAGTGTTACAACAGGATATATTCCTAGAACTGGTGTTTTAAATAAAAATGACAGAAGTAAAAAATCACTCATTTATTCCAACACATATATAGTAAGTAACTACTGTATGCCAGGCACCATTCCAGACTCTAAGGAAAAAAAAACCTAAGACACAAGTAAAATTCTCTTTCTCTCTTTTAGGAAGGCCTATCACTCAGAATAGACTAATAATATATTTTATCAACTATAAATGAGAAAACTAAATACCCAAATATAAAGATTTCAAAAATTCAGGAAAGTCCATGAACAAGCAATAATATAAATTCAATGTGACAGTAATACTGTATAAAGTTAGTTCCTTAAGATTCCTAGATTATTTTTATATCACAACGTTAAAGATAAAGGATTCCTTTATGGAGTGAATCACTAAGACTTTCTGAAGAAGGAATACTTTTCTTTCTTTTTTTTTTTTTGTTGTTGTTGCAGTTTTTGGATGGGTTTGAACCTGCCACCTCCAGTATATGGGGCCAGCGCCCTACTCCTTTGAGCCACAGGTGCCGCCCAGGAATATTTTTCTAATTAAAAAAAAGTACTCTGAGGAAAATTTGGAAAATACGGTAAAGTTTTTAAGTTGTAAAACAAACATAATTTGCCTGTTATCCTATAACCCATTAGTACTACATACATATTGATGTGTATCTGTTGAATGTTATTGCACAGGTACTGTTTCATGTACTCCACTAGATGCACATACTGGAAAGGTTCTAACAAGTGTCTACAAGGAGGCTTATGAGAGCTACTGTAGACATGTCTCATGTATTGCTTTCTTTTTTCTTTTTTCTTTTTTTTTTCTAGAGACAGAGTCTCACTTTGTCGCCCTTGGTAGAGTGCCGTCGTATCACAGCTCACAGCAACCGCCAGCTCCCGGGCTTAGGCTATTCTCCTGCCCTGGCTTCCCCTGTAGCTTGGACTACAGGCACCTGCCACAAAGCCCGGCTATTTTTGTTGCAGTTTGGCTGGGGCTGGGTTTGAACCTGCCACCCTCGGTATATGGGGCTGGCGCCTTACTGACTGAGCCACAGGCGCCGGGTCTTGCTCTATTGCCCAGGCTAGAGTACAATGATGTCATCATAGCTCACTGCAACCTCAAATCAGCCTCAGCCTCCCAACTAGCTGAGACTAACAGGCATGTAACCACCATGCCTACCTATTTTTTTAAATTTTTTTGTAGAGATGAGGTCTCATTATGTTGCTCAGGTTGGTGTGTTACCCTCTTTTTTTCTTAGGAATTTTTCCTATAATGAAGTATTTGACATTAAGATGCTATTATTTATGACCTCTTAATTTACTACTCAAAACATTATTAGATGACATGAAGATAATACTGCATTGGTTTCACTTCTTTGTATTTGAGTACTTCATGTTAAAATACCTCAGTCATTGTGACTCCTTGCTTTTGGAAGGAGACAGAGGGATTCATCTCAGAAACTAATTTACAAAATGGGTCTGTGTCAAAAAAAGAAGTGTTTTGATTGTGTGTGTGTGTTTGTTTGTTTGTTTATTTGTTTGTTTAAAGACACGAGTCTTGCTTTGTCTCCCAGGTTAGAATGTTGTGTCAGCCTGGCTCACAGCAACCTCAAATTCATGGGCTTAAGTGATCCTCCTGCCTCAGGCTCCTGAGTAGCTGGGACTACAGACCCACTGCCATGCCTGCCTAATTCTTTTTATTTTAGGAGAGACACGGACTTACACTTGCTCAGGCTGGCCTCAAACTCTTAAGCTCAAGTGAGCCTCCCATTTTGGTCTCTCAGAGTGGTAGGATTACAGGTATGAGCCACTGTACCTGGCCTTCTGACTGCTTTTTATCACCTCCCCTGGGAGAATAAATGATGGACAGTTCTCAGATCCAATCAGAACTCATCTATAGTGGGTTCACTAAGCAGGTTTCTCTATTCTTCATTAATAAAATAGTGTTACTATTTTGGACAGAGATTTATCATAGCAATCTCACAAGCATAATTATTATTATAATTTGTAGACTTTCTTTTAAGAAAAGTGCATGCTTTTCTAAATTCATTTGTTTCCTGAGGTTAAAACCAATTAATTATACGGCACATTAGTAGGAGACTTCAGACTTATAAAGGGGAGTTCAAATAAGGGTCTCCTAGAACAGTGAAAGCAATTAGCAAAAACTCTTAACTTAGTATTAACTCAACAAATAAAGGACCTAAATCATCCACAGAAACTTTCCCAACTGGTGGGGCTATCAGGACACTTTAATATGTTACTAAATTGTCCTTGGTGTGATACTCTCTTTTGATAAAATGTCAATCTTGCATAAAGTTATAAAGAGAGGGCAGAGATAACATTCTGTATGACCAAGCATTATGTGGAGGTATAGGATGTGGATAGATGTGCACTAGACTGGCAATGCTTTAGAAATGGAAAAATGGTAAGGAGCAAATACTATATACTTTTTCATATTGATGCTTTTTCCTTCTCCCTCAGTATATATTTTTTCTACTTAATTTATATGTGAAGGTGGGCATAGTGGTGCATGTCTGGAGTCCTCACTATGTGGAGGCTGAGACAGGAGGATCATTTGAGCCCAGGAGTTTGAGACTGCAGAAAGCTATGATTGGGCCATTGCACTCTAGCCTAGGGCAACAGAGCAAAACTGTTTCTAAAACAAACAACAAAAGTACAGAATAACTTTATTTGTGAAAATATTTGGTTTAAAAAAAAAAGAGTTCACTTAAATTTTTATAGAGCTTGATATACTGGTTTAATGTAAGTAGAAGGGACAATATTATTTTGTTATATTGGTATTGGAGTTGTTTTTTTAAATGCCTGTTTCCCCCTCCTCCACCCTGGGCATAATAGGGATGGTAACATAGAATCTAACAGATACTGTACCTCTTAAAATACTTCATTATTTTTGGTCTGAGCATTTCTTTAGGGATAATATATACTTAAAATCAGTACCTCAAACTGTTAGAGAATTGAGCTGAAAGCACATGTTAACAGAGTCCGAGGCTACCTGGATCTGTTATTACTATACAGAGAATGTAAGTAGACAACCACAGAATAAACAGGAACATACCCGCTTAAATTTCCCAGAGACCTTGTTCTGAAGCCTGCTACAGTTGTTACTGATCTGATAGGAAATGCTTTTAATTGTTTTTCCACTTTGAAGGACTGGATGAGATTCTGCCAATGTGATGACACATATTCTACAAGGAGAAAAAAAATTGATCCTGTGTTACGACTTGGTCTGATTCTTCCTCCAATAATACAGTATTTCTACTGGCACAAGAATGTATGAACTGATAGTTATTTAGACAAATTGTCATCCTACCCTCTTTCCTTTGGCTCCTATTGGAGCATAATCGTAGAATGGAGAATGCAGTAATCTAAGGGGAGAATATAGAACTGGATTTCCTTGCTGGGAAAGGGAAAGAATCAGAAGTCTTCAGAGCACTTGGGATAGAAGAGAGGGAAGTAAGGGAAGCTGCTGTATGTCTCCCCATAGGCTCTGGCAGTTAGAGGTTAGGCAGGCACAGGCTGGCTACTTTAGGTAGTAGCAGAGTAATGGTAAAGTCCTCCTTATGGACTTCTGGGTAACCAAGTTTATTCAGAGTACCTAGGCACTGGAAAACTCATTCTTGCCAGCCAAATTCCTACAATAATACCATTTCAGGCTAGGTGCAGTGGTTCATGTCTATAATCCCAGTAATTAGGGATGCTGAGGTGGGTGGATCACTTGAGGCCAGGAGTTTAAGACCAGCCTGGGCAACACAGTGAGACCTCCATCTCTATAAAAAATTTTAAAAATTAGTCAGGTGTGGTGGCATGCACCTATAGTTCCAGCTACCTTGGGAGGCTATGGCAAAGGCTAGCTTGAGCCCAGGAGTTCAAGGTTGCAGGGATTTATGATTATGACAGTGCCCTCCAGCCTGGGCAACAGAGTGAGACCTTGTCTCTAAAGAAATAAAAACAACAAACATCCATTTCAACACAGTGTAAGATAATTTATTTAATGAATGTTCACTTAATGAAATTTATTCAAGACCATTGTAGGCTGCAATACCAGGAAAAATAAAATTTTTTGATATTATAATAATTTAAAACTCCTAATTTACTTACCGATTAGAGTGCTGTAGTATACAGTGGTCCTCACAGGGTTTTCCTTTGACATCTAGAAGGATAAATAAGTTTATTGAGCAGATTTTGAATGTTTCCAACACAAAGAAATGATAAATGTTTAAGGTGATGGATATGCAAATTATCCTGATTTGATCATTACACATTATGTACACATATCAATTTATACACTATACTCCATAAATACATACAATTATTATGTGTCAATTAGAAAAAATAATGAAAGTCAAAAAATAAATAAATGGCAATAAAGCACATTAAAAGGCATTTGACATCATTTATCATGAGGGCAATACAGATTATAATCACACAGAGATGTCATTTCACTAAAATGGCTAAAATAAAAATGTACAACACCTCATGATGGCAAAAGTGTAGAGGTAATGAAATTCTCAAACACTGCTGGTGGAACTGTACAATGCTACAAGCACTTTGGAAAACAACATATATTCATCTACCCTATAAACCTAGTTGTTCTACTTCTAGACATCTACTCAAGTGATATGAAAACACGTCCACAAGAAAACCTGCACAAGGATGCTCACAGGAAGAAAGCTGGGCACAGTGGCTCATGCCTGTAATCCTAGCACTCTGGGAGGTGGAGGATGGAGGATCCCTTGAAGTCAGGACATCAATACCAGCCTGAGCAAGAGTGAGACCACCTCTACAAAAAAATAGAAAAATTAGCCAGTGTGGTGGCTGTCTATAATCCCGACCACTCAGGAGGCTGAGGCAGGAGCATCACTTGAGCCCAGGAGTTTGAGGTTGCAGTGAGTTATAATGATGCCATTGCATTCCTGTCATGGCAACAGAGAAAGACCCTGTCTCAGAAAAAAAAGAAAGAAAGGAATCCTCACAGGAGCTTTACGCATAACAATCAAAAGCTGCAAACAATACAAATATCCTTTAAAAGGAGAATCTTTTTTATCCTCCATCTATAAACTAATATGTTCATAAAATGGAATATAACTTAGCAGCAGACAGAAAGGAGTATGGAGTATACTTTTTGTTGGTGGTTTCCAGAGCTGTTCTAATGTTAGCATGGATAGTCCCACATTCCAGGAAAATCCTCTCCTGTGTCAATCAGGAGAGTTGATCGCGGTAAATCTGGTCAACAGAAAATATGCTACAACATTTTTTTTTAAAGTAAGTATGCCCATTATCACTGGGTGAAAGGAAGAAAGTTGGGGCTAGAAGAGAGTCCCACATGATGCTCCAGCCACTGATACTGGGTCCACACGATTGGACAACAGAAAATACCTACTTTTATAAGTGGTAAATGAATTCCAGCAGCCTCTCCTTAAGTAAAACAGGATTCTGCTTTCTAAATGTCTCTAACCTAACCCTCCGTCTTCTCCATCCTTACTTCTCTACCTTAGTTTCGATCTGATGTTGTACTTTTATGTACCGCTACTGGGAGGACTGCGTCCCACAGATCCCTCCAGGCACTCAAGGACTGCTGCCCTCTCCCCCTCGCCTACCTCGGGGCCAGTTTAAACCTCTCATCTTCCCGCGAGCAAGCACAGCACTCGCCTGCCCCGGAACGCGCCCTGCTGTATTTTGGGGCTCCGAGACCTTGCAAATACCATTCTCTCGGCCTAGAAAGGAATGAAGAGGTCCAAGTTTTTTACGAGGCGTGGAGGAAGCGCCAGGGAGAGCGCGCGTGGCTATGTCTGTCATCCTGGTCTCCACAGTGCGGCTGAGAGCGACATCTTTCTGTACTTACCCGCTTTGTACCAGCGAGTGAAGTAGCGATCCACAAGCGATGGTACCTCCGACTCCGCGGCTTCGGGCGCGGTAGCCATGGCGACCCCCGGCGCCGCTACCCCCCCCGCCCTCCGGGACCCGAGCGCTTCCTCCCGGCGGCCGGGGCTAGGGCCGTCCTTCCGGCACGCACGGTGCGCAAGCGCGCTGCTCTCTGCCCGCGGGCTCCGCCTGCTGCCCTCAGTTACTGTCTGAAGGCTGTATCATAGCCGGGATCAAATACCATAGAATAGGCAGGAGGACTGAGGGACAGGCGACGGCGGCAGCTCCTCCATCTTTATCGAGCTAATGCTACTGACGAGGACAGTCACCACAAGCGACCAAAAAAGTTTCTGGCGTGGCCACGCCCCGTCTCGTGACGTCACTCGCGCGCCGCTCGGCGCGTGCACAGCTCACATTTGCTTCGCTCCTCCGCGCCTCAGCCTCTGTCCTCCGGGTTCGCAGGGCTCTACTCTCCCGAGGCTTAGTGCGCGTCTTGAGAGCGCGGACGAATCCCGGGCGCGGTCTGGCTGGCCGGCTGCAGGTGGCAGTGGCGGCAGGGGCAGACTGCTGTTTGGCAGTCCTCAGAGCGCAGCGCAGGTGAGCGTTCGAGCGACCCACCTGGTTTAGGGGCACGGGACTGGGCCTTGTTCTCTCAGGCCTGGCGAAGGGGACCTTGTTCTCTGCCTGCTGCGGGCCAAGGAGTGGAGTGCGGCGTGCAACACCTTCTCCCTGGAGCCTTACATTTCCGTTTTGCAGTCCTGCCACTGTCCATCCAGAGGTGCTGCGGGGCGCGGCAGCCCGGGCTTGACTTGCTGCTACTCCAGCCGCACTTAACCTCCGTGTTCCTTCCAGAGAGTGGATATACCGCTGAAAGAGAATGAACTAATTTCACTGTGGAAGACAGTGGCTAGTAGAAGTTCAGGTGCTATGTTGTGTATCTTTTCTCGCGTCTGCGACGTTTTTGTGGAGGTGGTGTTCCCTGTGCTTCTCTATCAAATATTGTATGTGACCTTTCCTGTTAATTGTGATTTCCGTGGAGTGACTGGATAATGTCTTATTTTTTGATTCTAGCATTTTGCAAGTGCTCTGTCGGTGTTTGATGTAGGCCACAAACCATATCACAGGATAAGGTACTACCTGAAGGATTCAGCTGTATGTTGACAGCCACAGAAGTAACCGGTTTAATAAAAGAGTACGCGAAAGGGAGGCAAAGACAGTTTTCAGCTTGGGGATAGAGAGTAGAAATGCTATGCCTCCAAATAGGGAAACTTTGGGGCGGAAGAATAGTAAATTCTTCTTTTACCAGGTCTCATTTGATGTGCTTGTGAGACAGCCTAGTGATAACATCAGAAGGTTGAAAATGTGAGTTTAGTGTTCATTTTGGCTAAGTCAGTCAGGGCTAGACATTTCAGTCTAACCAGTGTATTAGTGATCGGCATGGTAATTGTTGCTATGGGCACAGTGATTATCGAAGAGGTGGATAGTTGTAGGGACAAGGGAAGAAAATATAGAAGTTGTCAGAAAATGAGGAGATGATCCAGGATTGACCTGTGATTTACAGTGATCTCTAGCACATTTAAGGGTTGAAAAAAATTGAAGCAATGAAGGCAGGGGAGTTGGAGATTGCAGATGTTGAAGAAAGGACTAATAGGATTGGGGGAGTTTGGAGGATATTCCTTTCCTAACTTGGAAAGGAGCGGAGACATGGCTTTTTCTAAGAAGACAACAGCCTGGGCCCGCCAAACAACAATGACGGCAGCAACCAAAAAAAAAAAAAATGGCCAGGCATTGTGGCGGGTGCCTATAGTCCCCAGCTACTTGGGAGGCGGAGGCAGGAAGACTCGCCTGAGCCCAGGAATTGGGCGTTGCTGTGAGCTGTGATGCCAGGTTGACAGCTTGAGGCTCTGTCTCAAAAAAAAAAAAAAAAGAAGACAACAGCATAAAGATGATGGATGTGAAAAATCAGAGAAGTTAGTTTGAGGCTGTGGTGGTGGGAATGGGAAGTAGATGAATAAGCTCACCTTAGTTGACTGTGAACTCAGGGATTTTTGAAGGCTCATTGATTTGAGAACTCAGGTTGTTTGCTGTATTTGTCAATTTGGGTCCAGATAGAAAAATAGAAATCATACAATATTTCGACAGAGTATTCAATATGAAGACTTTAGTTACATAGCTGATAGAGAAACAAAAAGTAAAAGGGAGCAGTGAAATAGCACAGGAGATAAACTTAGGGAAGCAGCTACAACACTTAGCTAGGGCTGGTCAAAACAAGGGAAGATATTGGAGTTATCAAGACCTAGACCTGGGGGAGGAGGCAGTAAAGCTTAACTCAGATTTCTGCTGTCGATGCCTGCGGAATGCATAGCTGGATTTCAGACACCTGGAGGGCCCTGCCTGAGTGGTGCTGGTACCTCAGAGAGTGGGAGTCTTGAGGCTGGCCTGTTTCTAGTGTGATATTGACAGGAAGAGCAAGTAAACATGAAAAAGTGAGTCCTCTCCTTTAGCCTTTACCATCCCCCCTCATATTCTTATTTATCCTGGGGTTGGTCTGTGGACCCCAGGGCTCCACAAGTTGTTGGTGACCAGAACTCAAGTTCACAGAGAGGTTATGTGGAGACATTATGATGATCTGATCAGGGAAACAGTAACAGCATGCTTATCATTTAATATTATGGGTTAGATAGATCAATGTGAAAACCAGGTAGCAAATTCTGCACCACTGGCCCCCGTTGCCTGTTCTTTTCTCTTGTTATTCTATCCCTTATTTATTCCCTATAGCCAGACATGCCAGACATTCTCTCATCTCAAATGTACTTATTCTTTCAGATCTATGTCAGTGGGATTTTTACGATGTTTAAAGGTGATTTAAAGCATAATTTTTGTATGGTTTGAAAAACCCTATAGAATTAGATTTAATTGAAAAACTTGTCTGATATAATACAGGTTCAAATAATTTCCAGAAGCTTTTGAATGTAAGCATCACCAAAACATACTATAACTATTGTCTGCCGTGATTCTCTTCTTCCACCAAGTATGATTTTGCCTTCCTCTTAACCCAGGTATGTTGCAGTGTTCCCATTACACTTGACATTATCTGCTGTGCCCCTAAGGATTGACTCATCTTTATTTTTTCAATGTCATCTATGTGAAATGTCAAGATCAGAGAATCTACCTTGAATTAAAGTAATAATAAGGCCAAGTGGTCTATAATTGTCACCTCTACCATAAGTTATGGGATTCATAAGGGGCTTATAATTATGAATCTTAAAGGGATCTGAGTATAAGTATGTAGCACATTAACATTTGGTTTTTTTATGATAGTGTTGTGCATTAAATCAAATCTGGTTTTGCTGAACCAAAGTAGATATCCTGTTTACATTCTTTTCTGACTCTTTCCTGGTAAAAAATCTGGCTAGAAAAAGAAAGTTATTGGAAGTAGTTATGTCAAATCATCATTGTGAAGTAAACTCCTGTCATTTCACAGTATCTTTTACCTCTAGGAACAGTAGATACTTTTTAAATTTGCTATCTTTGGTTTCAATTTTTTTTTTGAGACAGGATCTCTTCCTATTGCCTGGGCCAGTGCAGTGGCATCATGGTAGTTCACCACAACCTCAAACTCCTGTGCTTAATCCTCTGTCTCAGCCTCCTAGGTAGCTGGAACAACAGGTGCGTGCTACTGCTCCCAGCTGATTTTTCTATTTTTTGTAGAGATAGGGGCTTGCTGTGTTGCTTAGGCTGGTCTCAAAAACCTGGGCCTAAGGATCTCCCACCTTGGCCTAATTTTACTTCTTTTTTTTTTGAGACAGAGTCTTTCTTACTTTGTTGCCCTTGGTAGAGTACAGGGGTAGAATGCAATCTTAACTTTGTTGCCCAGGGTAGAGTTCTGTAGCCTCATAGCTCATAGCAACTTCAGTTTCTTGGGCTTAAGCAGTCCTCTTGCTTCAGCCTCCTGAGTAACTGGGACTCTAGGCACCTGCCACAATGCCTGGCTATTTTCTTAGAGATGGGGTCTTACTCTTGCTCAGGTTGGTCTTGAACTCCTGAACTCAGGCAATCCATGCCTGCCTTGGCCCCCTGACTGCTAGGATTATAGGCATTAGCCACTGCACCCAGCCTAATTTTTACTTTATGAACATATAAAGCCAGTTTATAAATAAATGTCCCTAGTGGATATTAAAGTAGTTTTTTCCAGGTCTTCTTCAACTGCCAGTATATATTTATGGATTTTTTTATATAGTTCTAATTAGTGAAGTAAACTTTTTTATTTCCTTTGGATTTATAAATTTGTCAGGTTATAAAGATATCCTAATATGCCAAGATAAAATGTTTTATTATTCATTTATTCTTTTCAACTTTACTGAAGAATAATGTTAAATCTTTTTTGAAGAAAAATTTTGAAGTTGAGAATCTTGCCTCTTCTAAAGTGTGAGAAGGTAAAATAAATTTCAGAGTCCTCAAATTATTGCCCATCACTATATATAGTGGATCAGATTACTGCCATACATCTTTATGTGGGTGAGTGCTCAGAGAGGTAGTTTTTTTTCTTTTGTTTGTTTTGTTTTTTTTGGGGGGGGGCTATTTCAATTCTACTTACCACTGCTCTATCTGCTGAATCATTTTATTTACATAAATGTGGTCATTTATCACTATTAAGCTATTCCTTTACCTTTTAGGATTTAATGCTTCATCAAGGGATATTTTTACTTTTCTCTTGGGAATCTCTCCATCATGAGAAACCTGAAGTTACTTCAGACCCTGGAGTTCAGGGACATTCAAGCTCCAGGGAAACCTCAGTGCTTCTGTCTTCGAAGTGAACAGAGCACCGTACTCATTGGCTCAGAACATGGACTGGTAGAAGTAGACCCCATCAGAAGAGAAGTAAGTGACTGATGGAGAATGCTGCACTTGGGGAGGCCCCTTGAATTGTCTTCTTTTTTTTTTTATTAAGTCAACTACATATAGATCAGGAATACATTTATGCATATGTGGGGTACAATGTGTCGATTTTTTTTTTATACAATCTGATGTGGTTACATCAAACCAATCAACATAGCTTTCGCCTCATTTGATTATTATGTTAAGACATTTATGTTCTGCACTTGACAGATTTGACTTGTATACTTGCAATATGCTCCACAGGTGTGGTCCTGCCTTTTTTTTATGTTAGGGATTCATTGAGGGTACAAGAAACCATGTTATACTGATTGCGTTTGTTACGTAAAGTCCCTCTTACAATCGTGTTTTGCCCCCAAACGATGTGGCACACACCAAGACCCCACCCCCCTCGCTCCTTCCTTCTCTCTGCTCTTCCTTTCCCCACCGCTCCCTCATTCTTTCTCTCTCTGCTCTCCCCTTCCCTCACCCCCACCTTGTCAATAATTTATCACTGATTGTCCTCATATCAAACTTGAGTACATGGGATTCATACTTCTCCATTCTTGTGATGCTTTACTAAGAATAATGTGTTCCACTTCCATCCAGGTTAATACAAAGGCTGTAAAGTCTCCATTTTTTTTTTTTTTTGTAGAGA